>JAPMNU011380257.1:0-13019 GCA_029874995.1 Alburnus alburnus
TCATTAGTCATCATTAGCCGTTTGTCTGCTGTCTTTTAGCCATCACGTTACCTCAGCTAATTGTCTGACTGTAAAAATAAATTAATTCGGGAGTGACGCGTTGCCAAGATGGCGACGGTTGTCCACGCCCACTTTAGGCTTCAAAAACGGTCTTCAGAAACCTACGGGTGATGTCACTATTTTTTTACAGTCTATGGTCTGAACGCAGACTGTCATGACGAGCATTCATGCAAATTGAAAATACTCATGTGAATTTGTAACACATACAGATAAGGATATAACCGTAAAATGAAAGTTTTGCAGTGAGGAAACATATCACACATTAAACAGCAAACGCGTAGGCTATGCGTCAAAGCGCCTGACAGGGCAAGTTACGCTAATGCCTTAAACAAGAATTCTCATGTTTTGGGCAGCTTGGATCACGTATCTTTCCAGCAACAGCTCACTCTGTTTCCTCCGCTATTTTTTTGCATTATTCAGAGCTGTAATTTGACGCGACTGCCGGAAGTTTTCCATGCACTGGGAGACGTGACTAATCGATAATGACATTAGTTGTCAATGATTTTCATTATCGATTATTGTCGATTTTTGCAGCCCTAATCGCAACGGCTTGCAATATCTGAATGATTTTAATAGGCTACTTCAAAAAGTTGCAAAATTGTTGACACATATAGCAGACTGGGCATGTGACTGTTACTTATGTGCTACTTACTTGATGTTAAAGAGTTATTAAGAGCAATAAGCTGCAGAAAAACCAATTGCGGGACTCACTGATGTATGCACTTAAAGACGCATCTCAGACAGTGTGCAATCCCAAATTCAGTTCTCTTTCACGCCACGGCTTGTTGCACTCGAATTGTCAAATAGACACACAGTTGTCAAAATGTACGTTCATAAATTAAAAAATAAATAAATGAAAATGTTTCAATGTATGAATACGAATCACAAACTAAATGGTCCATTCCCTTGTTCCATAAAGATTTATCCAAAATGTTTTATTAAGTTTCTTTTTTTTTTTTTTTTTACTCAATTAAATTTCTTAATAATATGTAAGTATTATTCAATTCAATTTAATGGAATTTTACTATACAACTGAAATTTGTAAATCTAAAGAAAATTAAACAAAAAGTCTTATTAAACAAATAATTAAACAAAAGATTATTTTATCTCTAGAGGGGGAGCCTTCACTCACAAAAAGTTTGAAGGCTCCTGGGATGATGATGTTTGATAGTTGCGCTTATTTTTTTACTGACAAGTCTCAAGTAGGTGCCGTTTGAAAAATGGATCATCTCTGACAGAGGGGCAGAATGAGTTGAAAATCTTTTTTACACATATATTCGAGGGGTTTTGTGCAAGAACATATTACAATGATAAAAAAATCCATGTCATGACCCCTTTAACACAGGAATCTGCTACGTCCCAAAAGTATCTGACATCGTCGTTCAGAGACACTCGCCCCAGACAAACTATCAAAGCAAAGCCTTTTATCACCCTTCGAAGATTAATTTTGGCTGAGGCTGCTGGATACCTTCAGGCAGCCATGTTGTCTTTTTTATTATGGAGCAACAGACGTGGCTAGGTGCTCAGGGCCTGACTTTACGAGCTAAGCGGTGCGCTTGTAACTCCCAGGACGTGTCCCTAAACAAATTATAATTACAGAGCGGCAGCGACAGACTTCATAAGATGCCATGGTGAATAAACGGTCACCAAGCGAGCCAATTGCATTGTGCCACCTGAGTTGAGAGGAGCAGGACCTCTGGAACATAGATTTAAAGCTTTGGACCCAATTTAAGTAACAACACTCACATCAAAGGCCGAAGAAAACAAGTGTCTCTTTGGTCCCCTAAGCCGGCATACCAACAATGCATCATTTGTGACAGCCAATCAGAAGTGCTCGCTCTTCCCTTGCGCCTTTTCCGAAGTTGTGTCACTGTTGTCACTAGCTGCGAGATGATTAATTGGTTGATTAACCCCGAGGACTCGTTGCTCACTGTGTAATATAACAAGTCATCTTCCCTTCTGTCTGTCAGGACAGAGAGGTAAACATACATTTTAGAGAGGGAAATTAAATAGTTCCAGGAGAAATCAAAGACTGTTTACTGGTTGTTGTTTTTTTTTTTTTTAATTCTGCTCATGCTATTTTTGAATACATACACAATATTTCTCACTCCCACACTAAATACGTGCAGCCCGATGATAAAAGATGAAAAAGCACAATGCAGTCTGATAAGGTTATGAGCAACAGAAAGTAATGAGAGAAATAGAGGAGCAGAGCAATTCATCATTCTTCACTACAGAGAGTACACTCCCAACCTCTCGATCACACTCCAAACTATATTTTCTCTTTTTCCTGTATCTTTTTATCCACTCTATTAAAAGATGGTATAATTAATTATTTTTAATAAAAATGGTGCTGGGTTTCCACACAAGGCCTACATATTAATATGACCTTGATAGCAGCTTTTTAATCACTCATTAAAAAGTGAGTGTAATTGTTAATTAATGTCAACTAGGCCCTCTATAGGTTGTAAGACTAAAATCGATCTAAGAGAAGTCTGTAGATTATGGTGTTATCTTGAACCTTCTGATGTATTTGGAACTTCAGCTTCCTTTTGGCAAACATTTAGAAAGAATTAAGAAATGCTAGCTGATATGACAATGCAGTGCATTGTACACTGCAAAAAAAAAAAAAACATCATACAAACAATAAAAATAAAATAAAAATAGAGTAAGAAATGTTATTGTAGGGCAGGGACTCTCTCCATTGGTTATTGATTAATATAAGCTTGAGATTGATTGTAAAGAAGGAGTGGGGTGATTAGTCTGGTATAGGCTAGGCCACCACAAAATTAGGTAAACAAAAAAAAAAGATTTAAAAAAATATGAATAAATAAATTAATGGATGAATTCTTATTGAACACAATAAGATAATCTATAACATGCATTTCCAAATTTATAGAGTCAATTTTAATGCCAACTTAAGTTAATTTCTCTCTCTTTTTTCCCCTCATATTTAAAAAAAGGAGTCCTTTCTGTGTGGAGTTTCATGTTCTCCTTGTGTCTGCATAGGTTTCCTTGGGAGTGGCGGTTTTCCCCATAATCCAAAAACAGTAGGTGAATTGAAGATGCTAAAATTGTCTGTAGACGTGAAGTGAGAGTGAGTGTGAGTTTGAGTGTGAGTGTGAGAGTGAGTGTGTCCTGAGCCATGTAATGGGGAGGGTTGGGGAAAGACCTGGCAACTGACCCTGGAAAAAGCATTGCCAAGACAATTAAAGGTAATCATGGCAAGAGAAAGCCATAGAATCACCAAGAGTCAAATACAACTGAAATGGTTAATGAGAGAGTAAGAAACCTCATTTAATGTGGTTAGACTTATGTACAAATGCAGAATTTCCAAATATGTGCAGAAAATGTAAGTAATGTTTAAATAAAGTCCCAAGAGTATTTTTAAGGGTCATTGTGAGTTTTTTTTTTTTTGAAAGTGTCACATTATGAGATTATGAGAAAGTCACAATTAACTTTTTATTTTTTTTTCACATGAGAAAGAGCAGTCTTCCATACTTTTCAAAATTTAGAATGATACAATAAAAACAATACTTACAAAACCCTAAGCATTATGTACTCATGCATCATGTCTTCCCATAATCAGACAGTTAATGCAAGAAAATGGATTTGTATAGATTCCAAACAGTTTATGAGAACAAACTGAGGAGGTATACACTTGGGATGAATGCACAACCAAATCCAAATTCTCAAACAAAATGTTGCATGGTACTGATAGTAACATCTGATTGAAACAGTCTCTCTGAATAAGCCACTAAAAACTTACACTGCTGGTAAAACCAGACATAAAGCAGAAGGCACTTGGGAAGAGCTCATAATAAAAGCCGACAAGATAGGTTCCTGACTCTGTTCAACCTCGGACATGCGATAAACCCAGCCAGAATGAATGTCAGAGCCCCATTGGCTTCACTAACCTTTGGAGTCAAGCTCCTGTCTGTCACATAGAACAACTACCCAATGGTGCCTGCCAAGTGGACTCCAATAAGCAAAGATAAAGCCCAATTAATTTCCATCACACTGTCCATAAAAGCATAATCACAGAGAGTCTGTCTGGTTTTACAGAGGGTGTTTCTTTTGTTCAAGCTCAGTAAGTCAAATACACACTACGCTTACTGTGATGCATGTACGTTTTTTGATCATGTTGGCAACTTCCACTTATCAGCGAATGTTAGTTTGAGCTGTAAGACCATTAGACTGAAAACCCATACTCGATTTGTTTGATTGTGATCATGCCAGCTCTCATCTATTCATGCATTTGTCCTTTGTGAGGCCCAAGCAGTGCAGCAAAATGTGTTTATCTTTACCCAGTGGTGCAGGACAATCAGAGAAGACTTTTCTCATTCCAGCGGAGGCCCCCAGTCGCTCAGTCTATGACTACTGTCAGATCTGTCTCTGTGATGTCCTTTAGAGGCAGAAAAACATGACCTTTGTGTGGGAGCATCTTTATTTGTTAGCTGTCTTTCAATACCAACAAGAAAGGTCAGAGAAGAGGGGTTTAAAGGCACGTCTACAGTTATGAGCAGCACAGGCAGAAAATTCTAGAGTCAACTGAATCTTTGACTCTTGTCAGTATATAATTTGATATAATATTTGCACCAATTCCAAATAGTGTTAATATGTTCCAATTTAAAAATGTGGACTGTATGCTTGCTATTCTCTGCAAACTGAAAAACAAGGCAAAAATTATTCTTGAATGTCAAAGAATTTTTAATAGATAACTTCAGAATTGCAGTGTATTGTTTTCTTAAAAGTTCATATATTAGAAGCAGACTAAAGAGCAATAACAAGAGTAGGACTCATAGGCATGCAAAAATCACAAACAAATATAGTGTCACTGGTGCACAAAGAAAAATGACTTATGAGACTTTTAGTGATTCAAAAACACACCATTGCAGTGCAATTAAGCATTAATTGAGATACTATTAGTTTTTATTAATATTTTGAATTTGTGTTTATTTTTATATTTCCCAATGTAATTTATATAGACTTTTTTTTTTTTTTGTCCTTGAACCATTGCTTAGCTTATCTAATGCAAGTTAACACTATTTTAAATGAGTCCCACAAATTTTGTGTACTGGGCCTCCTGCTGGAAAACAGATTTCTGTCAAACAAGGATCTTTACAATGCAATGTAACAATAACAAACCATTTACATATTTTTTATAATGCATATTTAGAAGAACCATATGTATTCTACCAGTAATCTGATTAAGTTTGTTCTTCTCAAAAGAAAGAAAGCCATATGGGGTTGGAACATGAGGATGAGTAAATAATAGCATTTTTCATAATTTAGGTGAACTATCCTTTCTCATGTGACCTGCTATATAAATCACATAGATTTAATGTCAAAAGGAGCTTGCTCCCTGCATGTTAAATGTAGCTACCTTTAACTGTCACTGACATTCATTTCAAGGTTAGATCTATGACTGAAATCATCAAATGAGATCTTTCATTCCACCAGAGAACAGTGATGGACAGGAAATCTGATTTCAGAGAAGACAAAAACTGATGGTCCAATGAACCTGTCCCTTCAGTCTGTACAGGGCATGCCAGAAAACGTCTAGGTTCCTAACGTAACCTCGGTTCCCTTAGATGAGGGAACGAGTATTGTGTAAGGCTAGCTTACACTATGGGAAAACTCCTTTTATACTTTGAGTGTGGTGGGAGTGCGACCCATGTCCAAGAGCTCTTGCAAAAAGGAGAGTACACTTGGCACTTCGCATGAGTAGGGGTCCAGGCTCCGTGCTGCGCACCAGCCAGGGAACACCGCCGATTTCTGAGCATAGAAGCGCCTAGACGAAGGCGCTCTTGCTTCAGAGATGGTTTTTAGTACCCTATCCGGGAGACACCCGGTTACCCGTTGAGGGGCCATACATGAAGGGCCCACAAGTCGGGCCGGGGATGCCAGATTTTCCTGTTCGCCTACGTGAGGAGATCTCTCCTCAGTGGTATTGGTCATGGGGCTGTTTCCAGCAGTTGTGCCAACTCGGAGAACCATAACTGGGTCTTCCAGAGAGTGGTTATTAGTAGCACTGCACACTTGCTTTTCCTGATCCATTCGATGACCTGTGGTAGCATCGTGACCGGAGGAAATACATATAGCGGACGGCTCGGCCAGTCATGGGCTAGCACATCCTTGCTCTTTGAGAAAAATGTTAAACAACAAGCGTTATCTTCTGAGGCAAAGAGGTCGACCTCTGCCTCATCGAAGATGCTCCATATCAGCTGAACCGTCTGCGGGTGAAGATACCATTCCCCTGGAGGAACATTGTCTCTGGATAGCATATCCACACCCTGGTTCAGAATGCCTGGCACATGCGCGTGAGCGCAGGTTGTGCTGAGCCCATAGAATGAGACTCCTGGCCATGGTGTGCAGGTTGTTTTACCTGAGACCGCCCTGGCGATTTACGTAGAACACCACTGCCATGTTGTCCGTACAGACAAGGACCTGGTGGCCTTTTAGATATGGGACAAAAGCTTTCAGTGATAGAGCAACTGCTCTCATCTCTAGACAGTTTATATGTAGGTGCTTCTCCGGGCTTGACCATAAGCCAGAGACGGGCCTGCCCTCGTAAAGGGCCCCCCAACCTAGGTTGGAGGTATCTGTCGAGACTGCTCAAGAATCTCAGGAATGGCCTGTGATGGGGCGATATTTGAATGTGAAAATAAGCATCTTTCAGATCCACTGAGAAAAACCAATCACCTGGGCGAATCTGCGCAAGGACTTGTCTGGTTGTCCAGCCGTCTTGTAGTGCTGTGTGAACAACGCTTATGTGCAGGGGCACGTGCATTACAGCGGGCACACCTTTCATCACATCTCCAGCGTGAGCTGGAGGGAGAACTGAAACTGTGGGAACAGTTTTCATGTGTAGGGGTGCGTACTTCATAGTGGGCACACAACCTACATTTATTACATCTCCTGCACAAGCTGGGGGGAGAATTGGTACTGTGGTGGCAGTGCTTATGTGTAGGGGTGCGTACTCCATAGTGGGCACACGCACTACATTCATTACCCTTCCAGCGTGAGCTGGAGGAGAGTTTGATACTGTGGGAACAGTGCTTGTGTGCAGGGGTGCATACTATATAGTGGGCACATGACCTGCATTTATTGCATCCCCAGGATGAGCTGGAGGAAAGGTTAATACTGTGGGAGCAGTGCTTGTGTGTAGGGCTGCGTACTTTATCATGGGCATGTGACCTACATATGACACAGACAGAAAATAACTTTTTTTGTGCTTTATTTGTGTTGCCGTAAAAACAGCGTTTGTTTGCAGGTGTGCGTGTTTTATAACAGACCCGATTACTGCAACATTGGTATTTCCAGCAACCTGAAAAAAAAAAAACGGTGACTGGCAAATGTGTGAGACGCTTTTTTGAGAGTGGTCCGGCCTCAGCGGGACTCAAACTCTCTCTCTTTCTTCCTTCCTAAGGCTTGGAAGGCTTACGAGGCTCGGGGTCCAACACAATCTTGGGTCGGGGTCCCCGTCTCTCAGGGAACTGCTGCCGCTTTGCAGAGCGAGAGCGGTGATGGACTTCAGCCGCTGGGCGGGGCTGGGAGACCGTAGGCCCTGATTTTACCTGCTGAGGAGGTGGCGCCTTCTCTTGGCGGCTCGAAGCAGAGCTGAAGCGTTTCAGGAGAAAGTGATGCATAGCTTGCGATGCTTTCTGAGCCGCAGTGTAGCGCTCGGTGAACCCTCTGACTGCTGGGCCGAACAGACCGGTGGTGGAGATAAGGGAGTCCATAAAAGCCCTATCTTCGTCCTTCATGTCACTCAAATTAAGCCATAGGTGCCGCTCAAGCACCGTCAAGCTAGCCATGCTTCGTCCAGTCGCCTGGGCTGTCGACTTTGTGGCTCAAAGGGCCAGGTCTGTGGCGCTGCGCAGATCCCTGAAAGCTTCTGGTTCAGGTCCAGACTCGTCCAAAGAGAAGTTTGGCCTGAAAAACTTGAAGGACAGCCATGGTGTGAAGCGCCGAAGCAGCTTGACCATCGTCAGCGTATGCGCGGCCAGCAAGAGCTGAAGTGGCGCGGCAAGGCTTGGATGGATGCAACAATTTAGCTTTCCATCCAGTAGCAGTGGGCGGGCACAGGTGTGCGGCCACCGCTTCCTTGGGAGGAATCGCCTCATAGCCTTTCTCCAGAGCGCAGTCTACGGTAGAGAGCGTTGAGGAGAAGAAAGGCTTTAAGCGAGCTGGTCACTTCTGGGAAGAAGAGGGCGGGTCTCTGCTGAGGGGCCTGCCGGCGCCCCTGCAGGAACCACTCATCAAGCCTGCTGCGCGTGGGCTCATTGGGCGAAGACCACTCGAGCCCGAGGTTTTCAACGGCCTTGGTGAGCACGCGGAGAAGCTCCGCATCGATGCTCGTTCTCGCCCTGGCTTGTGTTGACGGAGCGGGGCCTGAAACGGAGCCCGCCGAGTCGTCGCACTCGGATACGGCGATGGAAAGGCTGTCATCCTTCTCGTCCGAAGCCCCAAAAGAGACGAAACCTGCCGCTCGCAGAGAGGGGTGCTTGTCTGCCTGTGTAAACAGGACCAGTGAGGGAGTTTCTCTGGGAGAGAGCGAGGCACGCGGGGACTGGGCTGGCGTGTGTTTGCTCGCATCCATCCACTCTGGCATCCTTTGTGAACGGCGCTTCTTTTTGTGCGGCTCGAGCAAAGGGAGAGAGGCGGGTAATGCGGGGTCATCATCGGTGAAAACAGCCAGTCGAGTCTGCAGGGTGGAGAGGTCCATCAAGTCGCACTCAGGGCAGCTGCCCTTGGCGAGTGCAGCTTCTGCATGGTCGCAGCCCAGACGAGCAATATAAATCAATAAAAAAATAAAATGAAAAACAAATATGAAATTATTTATATAGGCTACCCCTAATATCTCTTTAAATCAGACTTCCTCTCCCTCACTGCCATTGTTCATCAAATAGATATTTCCACTCCAAACATATTTGTTTGTTGCAGTGTTGGTGTGGTCATGATGCTCAAACAAAAAGAGCAAATATAAAAGTGCTCAGTGGACATAAATGGCCAACAAATGTCTTACTTTTAGGAGTCGCTACATATCGCTGGCATAGGAGAAAAAAATGTACATAAAATACAACTGAGAAACTCTTCAGCTTTAAATTGATTGTGTCCAGGGTCTTCTGTTGCAGACTTTTAAGAGCCTCTCCTCATTAATTTCCTTCAAGCCACCAGTCATTTAAAGAAATGGAGAGGTCTAGTTTCCCACTGGCCCACTAGCAGTGGTTTCATCATTAAGAAATGATTATGATTCTAATAACTCTTATGTCTTTTAAGCTCTTATAGAGGCAGAGGGCAATTAAAATTACCTCCTACCTCTTGTTAACTTTTATGTCTGAGGATCTCTGCACAAGTAGAAAAGGAAGACTAGTATACTGTATTCTTCTCAATCAAATCCTTTTTTTTTTTTTTTTTTAAATCATCTTAACATATTCCGCATTAAAAGTCATGCAGGGTAGAGGCTACTTGCTTGAAATCAGGCACTTGGAATCTGGGATGCCACTTTGATTTGTCCAGGTCTGTCTGAGACTAAAGCTAAGAGACAAGTCCAATCTGCAGATAATGTCATACATAGAAGCTGGAACAAACACTAAATTTACTTTTTAGGTTTCATCTTGTTTTGTGGGAGCTCCACGGAGGCTTTATTTATTCCCTATTGTTTCCTCAGTTTCTGGTGGGAGAGGAAGTTAACAGCCAAGCTGTCAGTTGCACAGATGTAGGCACTCACTGCATCTGCTAGTGGATAAAAAAGGTCTTAAAAACAAAGCAAAAGTTCTGTAATTGATGGCTGTACACAAAACTTGTGGGATACAGAGTGCAGAATAGCAACACAACATACCTGTGGCAACATTTTTGGAAAACGCAAAATACGTACATATCACTGCAGTTTCTAACAGAAATGAACACTAGAGGCAGTAAAACAGCAAGCATTTTTAATCATTTCACACAATTATGATTACAGGGGCAGATTATGGATTAGTAAAGACTTGTTTTCACAAGCACAATTATGATATGACCTCAAAACACTTTTTACCAGAGTGCATGGTTTGAAAATGAATATATTTTGGAGTTTGCACCACTTAACCAGCTCCATATGTACATTACGCACGTCAGTAAAGTTTGCTCGATTGCTCAGCTGGTACAGAATTGTACTTGTGATGCGAAGATCTCAGGTATGAATCCCGTGAAAGACGAGTCAAGATAAAATAGCTCAAAAACAAGCTAAAATGCCATGGTTAAGATTGCGTTTTTATGTCGTATTTGCTTTTGTTAACACTATCGGGTAGGTTTAGGGTTTAGTAGGTGTACATTACTTTAAAACGTGATGGAGCATTAAGCTTTTAGCACCACTTACCTTTAAAATTTAGAACTGCAGTGATGCATACAAACTCCAACATAAAACATTGCCATATTCACGTTCATCTGTTCTGTAAAAAACTAAACTCTGTTTTAGTGCCACTCACTGGACATTTCACTTTGAAACTGTCCCGAAACATACACATACATACATACATACATACATACATACATACATATAAATATAAATACATACACACACACACATTACTGTTCAAAAGTTTGGGGTTAGTTTTTTTTTTACCTTTTATACTTATGGTTGCATTAAATTGATCGAAACTGACAGTAAAAACATCAGGTTTCCACAAAAATATTAAGCAGCACAGCTGTTTTCAACAATGATGATGATGATGATGATGATGATGATAAGAAAAGTTTCTTGAGCAGCAAATCAGCATATTAGAATGATTTCTGAAGGATCATGCAACACTGAAGACTGGAGTAATGGACTTTATTCACAGCAGCGCCACCTTTGATTTTAAAAGGGAATGAAAGCAAGATGGACATACATCTCTTCAGTGGGTTGAACTGTTACGAGAAATTTCAGTAAACAAAAACTCCCAGACAATATGAGCAATATGAGAATTAAGTGATCTAGGAGCTCTTTACAGCGGACGCCATTGCAAACATGGTAAGCCCATCCCTCACAGCCTCGCTTTCATACCTCTCATGGCGCTGCTCTGAATAAGGTCTATGACTGCTGAGAAGTCAGTGTTGCCATCACAGAAATAAATTAGCTTAAAATGTATTACAATAAAAATGTATTTTAAACTAATAAAATGTCTAATAATATTTCTATTTAACTGTAATTTTCATGAAATAAATGCAGCCTTGGTGAGCATAAGAGACTTCTCTCAAAAACATTCAAAATTTTGCCGACCCCAAACTTTTTGAATATGTGTGTCTAAAAAAATTTAATCATCAGTTATTTTTTTTTTTTTATTAGGCTGTGTTTACTACCCCATATTCAATTCTGAATGTCACACAACCCTGTCAGGGTGACCCAAATAAAATTTACTGTCCATAATATTTTTTCAAATTCCCAAGTATTAGCCTGGCTCGAGTCTCAACATGCCCTTGGCATTTAGCGTTCATATCCAGGGAGGTTATTATAGCCNTTTTTACTCTAATATGTAATAAGCCCTCAGTCAAGGTCATACTAGTCTTACTGAGTGTGTTTTGACTGCAGTGCAAAGCTTGAGAAATATCATCAGATAATATTTTTCAGTTAAGCCTCTTGCAGTTTTGAAAAAAGTGATGTATTATTCGATTTAGGGATGGGTATCGAGAACCGGTTCCCTTTTAGAACAGGTTCCAAATTTCCAATAACCGGTGATTCGACAAAAATGCGTGCATTACGATTCCGCTTATCGTTTCCTGTGTGCGAATTTAAAAAAGAAGTGACCATGTCTTTGCAAGTAACACAATGTATTTAGTGAACGTAAACAATTGAGAAAGAAAATGCAAACGTATACTGGATCCGTGCAGTCAGTCTTAAAGTGAGAGCATACAAATTTACCTGCTGTCGTTATTAATGTTAATCAAACAACAAAAAAGAAAATAACTGACTGAATAACTTTTGTAACTTTAATAAGAATAAATGTATATTTAATTTACACAGTGAAGACTACGCAGTGTTTTTTGAAATTTTGACATTTATACATTTGATTACTTTATACAATTATGGATTATTTCTAGTGCTTGACATTTTTCAGGTGGGTCGATTTCATTTGTGAGTTTGTTCTATTGTAGATTGTTTTCCTGCTTGTAATTAGCCTAGTTTCTTTGTTCTTTCTTTATCACTGTTTACTTGTCTTCAGTAAGCTTGAGAGGTTTTTTTGTAGTCTAGTATTCGTTTTTTTTGGTGTGATATTAAAAATAGTGACAAGAATTATGAAATTTCAATGGTATCAAAACTTTTGATATCATAAAACCTTATTTTAAGCAAAAATACCTATATTGCGATTGTTATATAGGCCTACATATTTCGTAATGTAAAATTTTGTTCATATCGCCCACCCCTAGATCAAACTATAAAGCTATCATCAGCTGATAACGATCAGCGCCCGATCAATCAGAACACCCTTAATGATGAGAAATAAAGACTTGCATGTACATAAATAAATGTCAAAATACCCAAATTCACATTCATAAATTAAGTAGATATTTTATATTAATTTTAATTTTAAATTGTAGACAAAAAAATTCATGCATATATTGGGTATAGAAATATATAAGAAACAACTGTTTTCCATAAAACTAGTTAAAAACTACTTCTAGTTTACATTTACGTCAATGTATCTAGAGTTTTTTAAGACTGTTGACATCTATGAAAAGGTATTGAAATGCAGAAAAAAGGACAAAATAATAAAAGGAGAAGAAAAAACATTGCAAACAAAAATATATAACTGAAAGTTTTACATCCAAACTCACTGTAGAATAGGTGACTTCTAGGCAAAAGGAGGAAGATAAGTGTCTCTCTCACAAATGGTATCATCTATTATGTGACCTATTTTACAAAAGAAGTTTACTGGCTGCAGATGGGCTCATAAATTTCCGAAACGGACAAGCCAAAGATAGACCCACTCTTACAT
>JAPMNU011380260.1:0-19807 GCA_029874995.1 Alburnus alburnus
TATCTATCTATCTATCTATCTATCTATCTATCTATCTATCTATCTATCTATCTATCTATCTGTCTGTCTGTCTGTCTGTATTGTTCTATCTGTCTCTATCGTTCTATCTCTGTCATTTCACACCCTGTCATAATTCTATTATCTATGCAGTCATTTCTTATCTAAATGTCAAAGTACATTCAAACGGATGATACATAATATTTCAACACCATCCACCATCATTTTTTTTTAATCAATAAGTGCACTATGTTTATTGATACGTTAAATAAACAAATAGTAATATAGATGAAATAGGAGAGCCCATCATACGATAATCTACATGCTTTGGCTTCACTCCATTTCTCGTGCTGCTGATTTGACATCTGGAGGATATTATCGCTATTCAAACTACATGCACGTCATTTCTTACAGATTCATAAAATCTCAGTCTTTGTTCTGGAGTTTTATTGTGCGCGGTTAGAGTGTCTAATCTGGTGGGCTTGTTGCTTCCTGTTTTGTATTATTGTGGTTGCAGCTAAAAATATCAGTACGTGAGATGGAGAGACTTTAGTGTTTCTCTTTCTCTGCCTCTTTTTGTCGTTCTCATTGTAAATGCGTCAGAAAACCGCTTTAATTGGTAGAATTTACATAAACTAGTTAGTTTAATGAGTATAAAGTTAGCTAAGACTCCGTTAGCTAGCGGACTAGCACGCTACGCTAGCTGACCACCAAATAGCTTTACACGATGTAAACATTCAAGAAAACATTCGGCATTTTTTTTATTTTATTTCTTTTCTGGTTTTAATCAGTCGGAAAACCCTTCCAGGACCGACTCCGGAGAGCACAAAGCTTCTCAGGTGAGTTTGACAGACATTAGCTCGATGCTAACACAAGTTCTAACAGGTTGCAGTTTAGTACATTCGCGTCTGTTTTCAATTACTCAACAATTTGTTAACTTTATAAATATTGTAGAGGAATTTGAAAACTAAAACGAATGATAAATGCATTTGCATTGTTAAATGTGGTTGAGTTGACGTGGAGGTTTTGCTTAAGCTCCTAACGTTATCTAGATTTCTGGAATTTATAATTTAACTTACACAAAGCTTTACACTAACGAGCATAGAGTTTTATGTGAGTTTTAAAGGATTGTTTAGGTTTAAATTCACATTTAGCATATATTTCCATTGTTTTGCCAACCTTTTGATACTGAATTTTCAAGTTATTCTCAAAATAATTAAAGGTGTAGTTTTAAATTAAAGGTATATGGATATATATATATATATATTTTATGGATATATGAAATTTGCCATTATAAGTGTAAATTTAGTCTTTATATTGAATATTCAGATAGGTGTATATAATGGCTATTGATGTGCACCATTATACCATTTTTAAGTGTAATTATGGTGAGATCCAGGATCATTTAGGTATTTAATATGCAGCAACAAAATGAGCATCTAATTTTAGCCATAAAATTAAAGATGCACAAGTGGTATGTTTACAGTATGCAATCACTATCATCATGAAACAGGCCATAATTTTGAGCTACATGTAATTTGTGATACCATCTCAGCCTAGACTCTTTGTGTAGTGTAAAATTCCCAGATCCTCTCTCCTACAGTCGGAGGAATGCTGTCACGTCTCGCCTCTTTGTTTCTATGTTTGTGTGTTCTGTTCTGTCAGATTGTATGTGGGAGACTTTTTCGCTCCCTTTGGCAACTACCAGCTGGATATCGGATGAGTCAAGGCAGATTTAGTTTTATTTTAAGCTGCTTACACGCACACAGTCGGTCTGCACTGTCCACACTGCCAGGATTACACTGAAGTCCAGTACCATTTGGTATTTAATATGGTGTGCATATTTACCATGGTTTTATGATTTCAAGAATGGTCGCTCTAGGTTTGGTTTAAGCGAAACGCTTCCTAAACATTTGAGTTTGCTTCATAAAGCTCTCCCTCTTGCTATTACTTTAAAATTCAATTTGTGATCTAATAGCATCTCGATCATTTATATTTCAGCCTCTGTCTGGATATTTGCCGGAATATGCCGTTACGTGTCGGCCAGGCTGTGAGCTCGAACAGGGTCCCGTAAGGTAACGTTTCCCACACAGCTGTGGATCGAGAAGGACATGGACAGCTCAGTGACCCTGTGGCAGTTCCTGCTGCAGCTCCTGTTGGACCCCAGCAATGACCAGCTCATCTGCTGGACCAACGAGGATGGAGAGTTCAAACTACTGCAGGCCGAGGAGGTGGCCAGATTATGGGGCGCCCGCAAGAACAAACCCAGCATGAACTACGACAAGCTCAGCCGGGCTCTGCGTTACTACTACGACAAGGTGCGTAATGTCTTTGAAAAATAAAAGTTCAGTCATCATTTACTCGCCCTCGCATTGTTCTGAACCGAATGACTTTACTTCTTCCATGGAACATAAAAGTAAATGTTTTGCTGTTTGTCCAAGCTGTGATTGAGGTCAGCAGTAGCTTTGTGTGAGGAACAGACATCAGTATTTTTAGTCAGTATTCATAATATTCAATATTCTTCAGCATATGCATGCACAATAGGCTTAGGCCTATATCGGGACTGTAATGGTTATTGGTCAATATTTGTGATTTTTATGATTTTATATGACTGTTTCCCCTGCAGAACATAAAGTAAATGGGCAGATGTTTTTGCTCTATCCTGATAATATGAAGGGGGATATCAGGATTATATTGGTTAAGGGTAATTTGTTTATTATTATTTGCAGATATTAAATTATGGTACTTGTTTCTGCCTATTTTGAGATTTTAGGTTACTTTTGCCACCTTCTAGTGCTAATTTAGTTTTGTGATATGATATATTAGATCTTAGCTTAGTTAATTGGGAATTTTTAAATTGTGGTTGATTTTAAGTTCATAGGTATTTAGCAATCATGTTCTGAAAATGTTAACAATAAAAATAATATTGCCTGATGAAGGTCTTGAGACCGAAACGTTGCTAATAAAATTGATACTCATTTGATTTTTTTGACCTACCCATTTGGTATTTTTTCCCACACACCTATCACCTGCAGGTGTGCGATGGTGATTCATATTACATACTTAATAATTTTAAGAGTATGTACATGGAGACATAAATTATAGAAAGTTGCTTCTCCTCCATCTTACCGCCGACACTCCACACGGATGTATTGACGGATCACATGCGCTCCACTGTCTTCACTCCTATTGGTTGTCGCTCCCAAAAGACACTCTTCATTTGCATAAAGTTTTCCTACATGCTGTCGCCAACGTTCACTGTTGCTCGCACTGCTTGATATGGCCAGCTTTCCTTTGAAATGAATGTGATCATGTTGCTTTGTCGCTGTGTGACGCTGACAGTGTGAACGCAGCTTAAATGCTGTTGTGGTCATATATTTAAATCAGTGTTTATTATAATTGCTAGCTTTCAGCCCTCTCCTTGCCCCCACACTCTTCTTGTCCATCAGGTTATTTTTTTGTTGTAAACACACAATCGAGTCACTCTGAACTGAAACCTGTCTGTGGGAACTGCGGTTTGAGGGTTTGGCGCTTTAGCTTTTTAAGCCTCATCTTGGCACCACAGGGCAAGAGGTATCGTTTTCCGCATTCTTCCTGGTCTTTGAACACGGGTTCGTTTACTTAATTGCATGTTATTTCGTTAGAGTGGGTAGAAGAATGCAACTGACGGGTAAAAATGAACATATGAGGGACGTTTTGGGTGATTGCTTTTTACGTCGATATTTTTAGATGTATGTTGGAGAAAGTCGTTCTTCAGCTAAAATAAACATGCATTTTCTCTAATCTTTCCTTGCAGAACATCATCAAAAAAGTAAACGGGCAGAAGTTTGTGTATCGTTTTGTGTCGTACCCTGATATCCTAAAGGGGGATGGGATGGCCAGAATGGAGGGTGCAGACGGGGGCTCTGCCGGACCTCTGCCCCTCTCTGACAAACTTGCAAACGTCTCCAGGGATAAAGACAGCAAAGACGCCCCAGACCGAGGTGCAGGCACACCGGGTCAGTCCAAAGCATCCAACCGGAATGACTATATCAACTCCGGGTTGTACACATCCTTCACTTTGACTTCTTTGCAGTCAGGAACACAACTTTTTAAATCCATGAAGATTGAGAACCCAGGAGAAAAGCTAATGGACAAAAAGGCAGGCCAGGAGTCGCCCCAGCCGTCCACAGTAATTAAATTTGGGACCATGCCACAGAACAGAAACACCACTCTGTCTGCTATAGGGAGGCCTGAGCTTCTGGCACAAGCCGTCCAGGTTCCACCGCGTGCTCCGACAGAAAATGAGACCAAACAGAGCACAATCTCGCATGTTGTGTGTGCGTTTGTGGAGAATCCCACTTCAGAGAATGCCATGACGGGTTTCCCGCTTTCAAGAATCTCTCCGTCACTGCTCCCTCATTCCCAGTCGCCCTCTTCTTCTCCGATGACGGATTCCCAGGAGCTGGTGATTGACAGTGAAATTGAGTCCCTCTCCTCACAGCCTTCAGAGTTACAGTTGCAGGTACAACATGCAAAAATATTGTGTAGTTCACAAGATCAACAAAGTGCGTGGAAGAAATTTTGGGACAATACCAGCAACACAGAAAATGGAGCTGAAAAGATATTACTCTTTATTTTGCCAACGTGTTTTGGTGCACAGACCTTCATTGGCCTAAATGAGCTTTTGTACACCTGTAATCTTTTAGCTCTGATGAAGGCCTGTGCACCGAAACACCTTGGCAAAATAAAGAGAACATGTTGGAAATGAATATTGGAATGATGTTGGTGTGCCTTAAAGCTACACTGTGTAGGATTTTCTCCCATCTAGTGGTGAAATTGTTTATGACTACCAACTGAATATTACTTTCCAGCCCCTCCCATTCCGAGGCCGTTTTAACTCCTACGGTGGCCGTATTATTTCAAATCTGCCGGCAGTCGTGAGTAATCTCCCCCTCGCATTCGTCACGGTGCCACTGAGTGTAAAAACGCGAAAGGCGAAGCTTGAATTTACAGGTGTGTCCCTTTTTTGGCTAAAGTATTTTCAAGATGGAGGCGCAACATGGCTGCCGCCATTTGAGCGACTCGCTCGTATGTTTTCTAAATGGCAGATTCTACGCTTACGAGAATACTTGATTAGTTGGTAGAAGTGATTACACATTAATGAGCACATATCATTTTGAAAGAACAAAGTGTTTTTTGCTAAGAACCAACTAAAAAAATTACACAGTGTAGCTTTAAAGGTTTGTGTATATCCATGATGAAAATTTTATTTATTTAAAAAATATAATACATTTATTTTATTTTATTTGGTTGCAGAACAATTCATTCAGATATACATGTTTTTTTTTTTTTTTTGCGAAATTTGTTAATTTGATTATTTATTTTTATACTATTTTATTTTTTATGTATATTTATTTATAACAATTCATTCAGGTATCCTTTTTTAATAATGTCAATGAGATAAATTCAGCATTTGACTTCAATTTGACTACATTTCAGGCCTTGAATCACATTTCAGGCCTTGAATCACATATATATATATATATATATATGTATGATTATTTAATAATTTGCTAAATGAAGATGAATATAATACAAATGTAAATATTTATGTCAATAATTATATAAGTGTCCACCATTATTTTATTAAAATTCATTATTTAAATGAAAATTCTCTTTCTCTTTCGATCCGTCAGGTCCAGCCCTACTCTGTTTCCAAGGACACAGTAACAGCTTCTGAGATGCCTGACTCTTCACCCCGCAATCTCAGCGGAAAGTCAAAGAAACCCAAAGGCCTGGAGTTGATGCCCACGCTGGTGGTGACCAGCTCTGACCTCAGCCCTCTCAATCTGTCCAGCCCGTCCCTCCCCACGGCCTCTCTCACCCCGGCCTTCCTGCAGGTCAGTCTCCTCCTGACCTCCCCATCACATGATTACAATGCTATTTTCTCCTGTCATTGGTTTGTTAGAATCATTAGACCATCAGCAGTTTTCATGTTGGGTCGTGATTTCCATCCAACTCTCTAGAGGCGCATCCCCTTGTGCAGTTATTTACTGTTGCTGTCTTATTTGACTTTGCTCATTGTAGCCAGAATTTTGGACCACTTTGCATCTTGTTCTGACCAATAATTGCCCAATTAGATAGAAAACAGCTGTTTGACCAACATATAAAACAAAACAACTAATAGCAGTTTGCTTTTTTGTGTCATTTATTCTTAAAGTGCCCCAAAGTGCTATTTTTAAGGCTCCTAATTTAGTTTTGGAGGTCTCCTACAAAATGTTTGCATGCATCCAAGGTCAAAAAACACTTTAGTTTTTCTCATAATATATAGAGATGCACCAATTGATCGGCTGGTGACCGGAATTGGGCGATTTTCACGTGATCGGCCATGATCTGCCGGTCAGTTTGACATATTCCGGTCAATTTATCCCGGTCAAATGCACTTGGGCGCCGCATGATTAACATTGCTCAACATCAGCATCACACGTGCACTCGTAACGCACATGTATGAAACCTCATGAATTACAGCCGTTTCACACCGCAAGTGTGTGCAGTGCATATTTTTTTCGTCGTGCATGTTAATCAATGAGTGCATTGACACTGGGAGCACGAGCAACTCGTGAGCGTCAAGCAGGAGCAGGGGTTTCGGCGCCGAGAAACACAATTAAAGTGAAAGCACACTTTTGATGGACAAAATAAATATGATTTCATATTTGTGTCTAGTGTGTTTTAACAAGAACTGGAGTAGGCAGGCTATGTCAGAAAAGAAAATGAAGACTCAAAAATATTTCTAGAAAATGTACCCATTTAAACTTGTTTTTATTATTCAGTTTCCCTGCACTTGCTCCACTTGCCCGAGCTTACCTCTCTGCGCCAATGTACAAGTGTTGACAGTGAGTGCTTGTTTAGCCTGGCTGGACATGTGGCAGATGAGAGAAGAACTTGATATTGAATGTGAAAAGGAAGGAAATGGTTCTTCCATAACACTGCACTGTGAATTTCCCACACCAGGAGTAATTTACATAGTTCTACATTAGTTATTAACATTATCTGTTAAAAACAAATTGTTCTATGCAAAATGTTCTATTAAAGAAAAGATAGAAAATAAATATGTGTGTGTGTGCTGTAAAGTAATTAGAAAAAATTTAATCGGAATCGGCTAAAATCGGTATCGGCAGGTCAAATTCAATGGAAAATCGGAAATCGGCCTAGAAAATTGTAATCGGTGCATCTCTAATAATATACATTTCACATCACCTCATTACTCAAAGAGTCTGTCAACAATTTCTTTGAAGGTTCATTCTATACCCCTCCTTTCTGAGAACCTACTCTGCTCTGATTGGTTATTTCCTAGACTGTTGTGATTGGTCTGCCGCTTAAAGCTTGTGTCTGAAACAAAACTCCTATTACCATATCTGAATTTCAGCTCCGGAGGCTTCCTCAGCGTTTGATACACAGTGATACGAACAGATGGCGTCCATTTTTCCGTATCGGTTCCAATGCCAGTCCTCATCTTTTTGAAATGCATGCAAATTAACATGTCGACAACACAAATCAAACTCTTCCAGTCTCAGCTACAACTACAGTGTTTGAGGGCTGGGCGAAGTAGATGTTGTTTGCGGGCAGCCAGTGAAGACTATAGGCTGGCATTATGCAAATTTGTAACGGGAAATGAGACTGGAATTACTGAGGACTTCTGATCATTTAAAACTTTGCAGACCTTTTAGATTCACAGCTATATTACATATTTGAAAAGCATAATAGGGACACTTTAAATTAACGCCATGATAGTAGTTTGACATGCAACAAAGTGGCAGCTTATTTAAATAATTAGTAAAAGTCTCCATGTCATGTTGTACTGACAATTTGGAATAACATATAGATCTTGTGGTCAGAACATCCATCCATCTAAAAACACCAATTATTTTGCACACAAAACTTGGCAAGCAAAGCAGAATTTTATTTTATTTTATGTGCATTATATGTACATATATTCATTTTGGATTTTTATGTTCCAAAAAATATGCATACAAATATTTGAATGGATTTGTATGCAATTTATTCACAAATTATTTTTTGCCATATTTGCAATTTGGATATCAAAAAGCTTGTGAACGACCTGTTAAATATGCTTGCAAATGCTACCAGGCTTATGCACAAATACTACAAATGACCACTGATGATAAAACTGATCACTGAGTGTGGTTTAAAAGAAAATTGCCTATTACAAGCAACATATTTTCAATTTTTTATGGTTATCCTCAACAGGAATATGTTGAGGTCACATTGAAATCCTTTTGGTTATGTGGTTGCATTGGTATTTTGAGGCACTAGAGGGCAATAGTGCACCATTGTAAGCAATGAGACTCAGTCGTGCTGATACGCTTCACAGACACTCATTGGCTGTTATATGATCGTGATCATATGGTGAGGTTTAGCTGGATGCTACTTTGATGGATCACCTCGTTAAGACTGCACAATCTTTGCATTTACGAGCACTCATACAGCCAGCCCCAGAGGATCACCCCCTGCTGTATCTTCAGTGAGATGAAAGATGAAATATACTATAATTCAAATCTATTATTTATGCTTTTTCAGGAAATACAGCACCCTTGCCCTGTGATTAATTCTTATTGCTTCTTAAAGTCTCATTAAGCCACTTTTAATTAAACATTTATATTTCAGGGTTATGCCTCTTGCAAATGCTTTGTGCTATGATGCTCACGAGTTTTTGGGAAAGGCATGCTTAATGGAAAGAGGGTTACTTCTGTAAAAGTTCACTTTTTTTTTTTTTTGTTGCAGACACCCCTGCTGCTCACCCCCAGTCCACTTCTGTCGAATATCCATTTCTGGAGCACGCTAAGCCCGGTGGCACCCATCAGTCCCGCCCGGAGACAGGGCCCGCATACCCTCTTCCAGGTGAGTCACTTAAACTCAAATGATTTAATAAGCTGATGGCCCTTTTCACACTTGGTCCAAACCTAAATTTGATTCCATCCTCCATAAAGGGATAGTTCACCCAAAAATGAAAATGACCCCATAATTTACTCACCCTCAAGCCATCCTAGGTGTATATGACTTTCTTCTTTCAGCCAAACACAATCGGAGTTATATTAAAACAATATCCTGGCTCTTCCAAGCTTTATAATGGGAGTAAATAGTACCTTAGATTTTAAAGCCCCAAAAAGCACACCCATCCATCATAAAAGTAATCCATACGTCTCCAGGAGTTAATAAAGACCTTCTGAAACGAAGCAATGCTTTTTTTTATAAGAAAAAATATCCATATTTATAACTTTATAAATTATAATCACTGGCTTCCCTAGTTTCTCAAGGCTCATTTTGGTCGCATATGCTCCTGAAATTTAATCTGTGCAACCTAGAAATATATTTGGGAGCATTTGTGCGAGTGCAAATAATGGTTGTGGTGCGACCTGTTTTCATTTCTCTACAAAACGTTCGCACATTTCTGCACAGTGTGTACTTTATGTGCGCTGATACGCGGTGGCCGGACCATCATTCTATCCAACGTTACACAACCAATCAAACTTCATCCTTACGTTCTTAACTTTAAAGCAGATTTTAGATTGGTTAATATTAGCTGTCAATCACTCCCACTCCCTTTCACTGCGCTCCGTTGTCACGTGACATGGAGCTGACTAGCGTGTGAAATTTAAAAGGCTGAATAAGGGAGAAGATGAAACGAACGCTGACAGATTTCTTTTGTAAGCCGTCACCTAAAGAGGTGGAACACGCCAATGCTGATGGTGAGGATGTTTTTATTTTTTATCATTTTTATCATAATAAATACTTTGCGTGTTTCATTAATGGATGAATCAGAGTTTTCTTCTGTGATAACAAGAATATTTGTAACACAGAAATAACAATACTTTTTAGTTGAATATACTCTCTGGGTCCTTAGTTTTTGGTGGGTGCTCCTAATTTTTTGAAGTTGGGAGCACAAAGTTAATTTCGAGCCCTGTTCCTTCCTGGATGTACTACTTTTGGGCTTCAAAATCTAAGGTACCATTCACTCCCATTATAAAGCTGGGAAGAGCCAGGATATATTTTTTTAAATAACTCAGATTGTGTTTGGCTGAAAGAAGAAACTCATATACACCTAGGATGGCTTGAGGGTGAGTAAATTATAGGATCATTTTCATTTTTGGGTGAACTAACCCTTTAAGTTTGTCAGATTTCACATTTGGATTCAAATCACGTCATCTGTGAGTGTCACAGCTGTTCCTTTTTGCCCAAAAGGGTTTTGCACACCAGCCTGCATTTCCACTGATTTGAGAGCTTAATAGTAAGTCTCATAGCTTACTCACAAATAAACAAGTTTTGAGAACATATTTTAACATCTTTGATGTTAACACTAAGACGTTACTTCAATATATGATGAGTAAAATTCACAGAAATTAGTCACACATATAATATTTGTCAATTTGTTTTATTTCAGACAAACAGGGAAAATGAAGTGGTTGGAATATCTTTGTAGCAAGATGAAAATCATATGCAACACGATATTGTGCCTGAAAACAGCTTTGTTGATTTCAATGGGAGCAATGTCTTTGTGCTTTGAGGTTTTTAGTCGGTTTAGAAAGACTGAAGTGTGTAGGATTCCCATGGTCCTGGACAAAAGTTCAAACACTTGTATAATCAGAATAGTTTTTAGCAGTCAAGTATTTATTTTTATTGCCAAAAAAATACTTTTGATTATTTTTACAATTAGTTTATTACAATATTTTAATAGGTATGATTATTTATTGCTTAGTTATTGGTTATTAATTATTGGATATTAATTTATGATTTGGTTTACAACAGCTTTCTTATCAACCTAATCTCAAAGCATCCACTCCAAAAACTTGGTGTAAAGTGTGAAAACTGGTGTTATTTTAATATTATTCATATACAATTATAGTATTTGTTAATATTTTGAATGTAGTTTTTATTTTATATTTACTTTTTGTTTTAATTTTAGCTTAAGTTTGAGTAATTTTGTTATGTGCTGTTGTCATTTTTTGGGGGTTAGTTTATTTTATGTATTTCTATTTTTGAATTTATTTCTATTTCAGTGTTAGTATTGTAGTACTTAAACTTAATTTTATTTTGGTTAGTTGCCAAGGCAACATTCTAATTTCCAGTCCATCTCACATTTATATTTCAATTAATTTCAATTAATACATTTGAATAGTTTTAGTATTAGTTAACGTTAATAACACTGATGAAAACACCAGAGACTTTGAGATGTTCCCAATAATGTAACAATATTCCAGAAAGGATGCGTTCAGTTTTTTTCATTCTGTTTCTCTTCTTTTTATCAGTTTCCTTCTGCCCTGAGTTCCACGCAGTTCTCTGTTCCCGTATATAATTTAGACGGCACCAACACTCCCGGCCCTCTCTCACCCGACCCACAGAAGACATAAAAGCGGGACGAAATCTTTGCCTCGTTCGTGTTCTTGATTGATAAATGTGGATTAACCTCATTCTGTTCACCTGAACTGGTCCTCTTCAGGTAACAAAGATTTATGACCAGCGTTTAAGCGTCCGTTTGACTCTTGAACCTTTGTGATGTCACAAATACTTTTCCTTGGGATGTATATCAAGCCATCATATAGTGTCTGCAGGACACTGTAAATCTTTAATTCCTGTTTTTTAATGCACTGGTCTTCAGGGATTGGCTCTAGTGTGACTAAAGCTGATAGCTGTTGATCTCCACAGCTGCCAAAAGGGGCATCATGTGTGTGCTTTACCATTGTGTTCCTAATTAGGATCCTGAATTCTCACATCATTTGTTTGTATAGCCAGATCTCCGTTCTGCATCGGAGAAAGAGGGATCGTTTTGTACATAATCCAGCAAGTTCATTTCGTCTCCACTCATGTTTGCCTTTTGTCTGGGAAGTCCTCCAACAAACCTGCCTTGCCAAGCCAAACCGCCCCTTCGCCTTGTGATTTTGATAATGGTGACCTCTGTATTATCTCGTATCTTTCCTCATGCTGCACTTACTGCCATGTATTTAAAGTGTTTCGTCATAATAGCCACATGAATGGCGCTTAGATCAAAACAAGCTGCACTTACTAGGGCTTTTGCACCTACTCATGTTTACTAGCCATCCAGAAAAGTAGTGAACTTGTCGGCGGGTCAATAATTACCTCACGTAAATGACTCGCGACACAACTGAGAAACTCAGAATTTCTTTCTGCTTCTGAGTGACTCTTGATTCGTTTCAAGGTAATACACAAATTTTGGTTTGCAAGTGAGCATTATAAAGGAACTCAGTCAATCTCAGATGTCCGCAGCACCAGCACTGTTTGTGAACGCTTTTCGCTCCAGGTTCATTTCTGCATAATTCCAAATATAATTGGCTGTTAGAGCTTATTATACAACTGATGTCTCACAGCTACTTTGGGACGCAGTTTGTGTACAGACCATTTTCCTTCTGTTGTGTCTGCATCTGCATCATAGTAAAACTAACCGACTAGCTGGTGCAAATAGTGACAATTTATTGTGCATTGCAGACAATGTATCACAATCAGAACCAGCAGAAGTCAAATTTCTTTGGGGTGGTTCACCTTAAATGAAATTCATGTTGTTCCAAACCTGTAAATCCATCTTTCTTCTGTGGAACGCAAAGTTTTTGAGAATATTTCAGCTCTTTTTGTCCATGAAACATTACTTTCGTTGAATGGAGACATCAAAATATCTTCATTTGTGTTCCACAGAAAAAAGAAAGTCACATAGATTTGGAACAACATGATATTTCATTCATTTATGGGTGAACTCTTTATGAAGATTGAGGCAGTCAGGATGTCATATTCTTGAAGTAACCCTCAACATTGGAACATCTTAAAACATTAAATCTAACTGGTGCTTTGACCATGATGCACATTTTTGAGAGGGCATTTAGTAGGCCAAATTGTCGTCACCCTTGTTGCAACGCTTGATGGCGACTGCGTAATGAAGCATGCTTCCAAACGCCCCAATGCCATCACCGTAACACACCAGATACGCCACTGCGGCAATGCTTAGCATACAAATCTTTTCATAGAAACCATTTTCCCTTTCTGAAAGACTGAAAGCCATTAGGAATGATTTCAGTTGAGTGGGAAAATCCAAGGACTTGCTTTACTCCAATAGACTGGCGATTCACCATTAAGCTAATGGAGCGTACACAGCGTAAAATGGAATGGAACGGCACCGGCTCAGTGCTTAAAGCCTCATCCCACCATTAGGATGGTTGGATTGGTGGAGATCGGTTGGATGTGTACCGTAACTGGACGGCTGTCTGTAGAGCTCAGGCCAAATGCTCAAAACCATTCTTGCATTTGTCAGCTTTCCCAGTGTTGTGCAAGATTCAATCCCCCCGCAGAATACAATCTACCTTGGACAACAAGCCCAAGCTGTTTGTAATGCCCAGCCAGAAGAGTCTGTCCTTTTGTAGCTGGTTTGGCTGGTTAACCCAATCCAGTGAACCCCCGCTGGTAGAATATACCATCTATCTTCTCCCATTGATGCTCATTCAAAAGTTGCTGTTTTTAGAAGGCAATGCATGCATTTCATATATAACATTGCACTATAGTAAATGTTTAGTGAAATTTTTGGGGGCTTCAGGCTTTTATAATGATTTATTTTCATGGTTAACACATCTTAAAGTAATGTTGTGTTTCTGATCATACTCACAACAAGGTCTTGAATCAGTTTAGGGTCCATGGGGCATCGGATTCTGTGAGATGTCTTGCACGACACCGGCAAAGATGCTAAACGTCTGATTCTACAAGCCCCTCTTTGCAGTCCTTATTTGATGTCAGTTGAGTGTGTGTGTGTGTGTGTGTGGAGTGTTTGGCAGTCTTGCGTCTCCACTTATGAACCAATATAGAAAATAAATGGCCATATGTTGCACAACATAAAACCCTACCTCTAAACAAACTCAAGCCATGATTTATAACTGACATGCGTTAAATACAAAACTGGAACAAGGCTAAAATGCTGACACTCAATTTGCAGGAACTGAGCTCTGTTAGTCCCTCCCTGTAGGACCACTTAAAGTGCAATGATTAAAATAGAAAGGGAAATTATCAAAAGTGTGTGTATGTATAGGGAACTGTTCAGCATCTCAAATTCAGCTCTCAGGTATTGCATGATTACCCACAGTCCTTATCCTTACCCACAGACCCAACAAGTCGAAGAAATGGCTTTTTACACCCATGCTAACATGGTGCCTTCTAGTCTTATTTGTTGCCAGTGAAACAAAAATAGGCAACAGTTTAGGTGATTGTTTCTATTCTGAAAGGCTTTTTTTGTCAATTGCTGCTGAAAAGAGCTACAAACTAAAATTATAGATATTTGAAGGATTGTTCTGGTTTCAATACAACCATTGCCAGCATTTGATCAAGAAATTAATTGCCCTAAGGACTTTAATTGTATTAAATTTCTAAGTTTTTTGTGTGTGTGTGTGTTGAAGGGATAGTTTATCCAAAAATGAAATTTATTGTCATTTACTCAGCCTTGAGTTGATATTTTGAAGAATGTTGGTAACCAAACAGTTGCTGGTCCCTATTGACTTCCATAGTGTTTGTTTTTCCATAATGGGACCAGTGACTGTGACCCCAACCCTAACATTCTACAAAATATCTTAATTTATGTTCAACAGAAGAACGAAACTCATAAACATTTTAGAACAACTTGAGGGTGAGTAAATGACAATCAATTTAATTTTTGGATAAACTATCCCTTTAACACAAATCTTAAGTTGTATTTAACCCAGAACATTCTTTTCATGTAATATATATCATCAGCATAGATTATAAAAGCTAGAATCTGTATTCAGATCCAGTAGAAAACAGATCATATGAAATATTGTTTACTCATACTTTCCAGTACTAGTATCAGTTAATATTTTCAGTCTGTATGCATAAATCAAGAATAGGAACATTTTGTTTCATTTATTAGCTGCCATTGTAGTGCAAGTGTGCAAACATCTAACATTTATTTAGTTCGTTTTTTTTTTTTAAAACTGTTGTTTCAAACCTGCATGATAAAAATTAGATGTTTTGCAGAATGTCTTTTCCATACACAAACGTCAGTTAATTAATATGTAAATGTATGATTTGTGCTTTATATTTTTTCTGATGCAGTTTTCTGTGATGAAGAGACTGAAATTTGAATAATTAACAACTCGACACTATAAATTGTGGTATTTTTTTGGACCTTGAAAGCATCAATCATCCACTTTGTTTGTATGGAAAAAGAGCAGCTTGGACATTCTGCAAAACTTCTCTTTTTGAGTTCCACGGAAGAAAGAAATTCATATTTGTTTGTTTTTAGGCAGGTTTTTAACTATTTCTTTAAGGAAATGAGTTAATTGTACATACAGTAACACGTGATGGGGTGTCAGTAGCATTGTGCTGTTGTTTTGTAGTATTTTCACTTTGACCTGTAGCGTCTTCATTTGTATTCCTGCAGCATTCAGACTGAGTTTGATTGCTCTTGCCTGTATCGTGAGCACTGCACATGCAATTGCCTTCTCATCGAGGGGATCTTGAGTTGCTTAATGCCTTTTACATTTTGAATAATGGATTTTGTGCAGTGTGCAATGACTTTTTTAACCTGTTTCCATTATTTTAGTTTAATGCTCTCTTACCCATGTAGTAGATTTTTTTTTTTTTTTGAGGAAAAAGCAGCTTAGTTTGACTGCACATTTTACTTCATTAAATAGTCATTTGTTTCGTTTCTATGAAAATTCACATTTTTCACTGTAGGATCAAATGGGTTTGTTATATGTGTTTAGCTTTTAAACAATGATGTCTTATGTTTTTTTTTCCTTCTCTGTTTGCTTGAGTTTTGTTTTCCCCCTGAGCACATTTAACTATTGTAGCCATACTGAACATCTGTTGTACTTTAATGTGAGTCTAAAGCACTTCAACTTTTTTCCTATTACCGGCACTTTGTGTTTTTTAGAATCTGTTGTAAAACTAATCTCATCTTATTAGTGACTCCACCACCTCAAACACTCACATTTTGGTTTTGGATCAACATTTGGAAACTATGCATTCAAGCTATTTGCTGCACAGAGATTTTGTAATGAATTTAAAGACTTTCTGGCATGATTAAAAAAAAAAAATCATGATTACTTTGTCGATTACTAACAGTATATTTTCTCTTACTCCAAAAAGTCTAAAAGCCCTGTTTTTTACTACACTTGTGAAAATAAATGTAGAGAAATTGCACTTTTCACGAGTAGGGTATACATTTTTTATTTTATTTTTTTTTAAGCAATTAAGGCTAATGATGATCTTTTAGAGAGAACTATTATGTTAAATAAAATATTGTCTTAACATGGCATGAAAAGTAATTGATATTCAATTAATTATAGAAATAATTATTTACTGTTATTATGTAACATTTAGCTGTTCCACTTTGCTTAAAGGATTAGTTCACCCAAAAATGAAACTCATCACGAAAATTACTCATGTTGTTCCAAACCTCTTTGAAACACAAATGAAGATCTTTTTATAAAAGCCTAAATTAAATCTGTTCATCATAAAGCAATCGAGTCTCTTCAGAAAATTTGGACTAAACTGCTCAATTCATATGGATTAGTTTTACGATCTCTTTATGAACTTTTTGAAGCGTCAAAGTGGTAGTTGTGTAGCTGTCAATGTAGAGACAGAAAGCTCTCAGATTTCATTAAAAAGATCTTCATTTGTGTTCCAAAGATGAACTAAAGTCTTACGGGTTTGGAATGACATGAGTAATTAATGACATTTTTATTTTTGGGTGAACTATCCCTTTAAGAGCCTACCATTGCAAAAATAGAACATTCTATAAATTTGTCACACCCAGGAAGTGACGTTATTTGGACTCTTCAGTAGAATGACAGAATAGACATTTACATAATCTCTTTCCACTGTCAATTAGTACACTATATTCTTCTTTTTTTTTCTTTATTTATATGACATGTTTTTCATTGACTACAAACCAACATATGGGCCAAAGAAACTATCCTTTAGTGCAGTGGTTCCCAAACCTGTCCTGGCGTACCCCAACACTGCACGTTTTCTTTGTCTCCCTAATCAAACACACCTGATTCAATTCATAAGCTCATTATCACATGGGTTAATGAGTTGAATCAGGTGTGTTTGATTAGGGAGTCAAAGAAAACGTGCAGTGTTGGGGTACTCCAGGACAGGTTTGGGAACCACTGCTCTAGTGTGTAATTTGTATTTCACTTTTATTGTTGCTAAAACCATATTCAGACATTTTCCAAATTCTGATAACGGAATAAAAGGAAAATGCTATACACAATAGGAAATTAAACAACATATAATATCTTAATTATATCTTAAATATCCTTCTGAGGTGGACAAACATTTTCTGCAGAAAAACTTTTAGATTCCTATTTTATACCCTATTCATGGAAAGTGCCGATGCTAAACTTTAAGACACTTCCCTGTAACAGATTCAGATTTTCTCATCCTCTAAATGTCATGACTGCACTGTATTTTGAACAATATTTTGTTTCTCATGAGCAAAACTATGTGAAAAAAAAAGGATGATGTTATAATCAAAAGTGTGACTGTAATGGTACAATATTGACACCAAATGTTTTCAATATTTTTGTGCAAATGTATTTTCAGATCATCTCTCTCTACCAGCTCAAATGTTTACAAATCTATGTTCATTGGCGTACCTGTTGTACTAATCTGTGGATGTTGGAAGGGAAGGAAGATTTCTATAAAAAACAAAACAAATGTATAACTTTTTTTGGCCTGTGTCTTCATCAAATACAGCTGCAGAAGGCTGACCTCATTTATGCAGCAATTGTGTTAACGTTAGCATGTTTGACACCTGCGTAAACCAGAAAAAACAAATAAAATTTTACCCAGGCCAAGAGAAATCCGCTGACACATCAACCTCTCGCAATCAGGCTCGCCCACCTGAACGCCGAGGTCACTGGCTTTAGACGGACCGTCGGACCTCAAGCCACACAACACAATACGAGGAAACTTTTCCAGGAAGACAGTAGGATGTCCTTTTTTGACCTCTATCTCTTCACCACAAACGTGTTACGAGCGCATCGGCTTTGGCAGAGAACTGATCGACTGATTTGGCAACTGATCTGTGTATTAGACGGAGCGGCAGTAGGATTTGAATGAGGTTACTTAGAACAAAATTAATGCAATCCTCCCAAATCCAGTCAAATTATTCAGATTCATGGAGTTGCTTTAAAAGAAAACATTGTAGGGCCTTTACAGGGTTCCCACACCTTGGTTAACTTCAAATTCAAGGACTTTCCAGGTCCAATACCCTCAAATTCAAGGACTTAATGTGGGGACACATTTGTTGTGTCCAACAACAAACGTTCTACAACGCAAAGTACCTCACGCGGGAAACGCGTAACACATAAATGCGCTTAACTAGTGTAAATCAAGCAAGCTAGTATGCATAGACCATGAAGTGTTGGCGAAATAACACATTAGGGGACTGGAGTGAATATGGATTTATTTTCCAGAAAACTTGAACAAAATAAATTCAAGCACTTTCAAGGACCTGTCTCTATGTATGTTTATTTTCAAGAACTTTCCAGGGCCTTGAAAACATTTTTTCAGATTCACAAACTTTCAAGGATTTCAAGGACCCGTGGGAACATAATCAAAATATATTTCTATTGTTACTTTGATCCAATAAGAACCCATCTTCTTCAAGCACCAGCTATATTCAACTGCTGATTGGTCAGTGTGTTTCTGACAATAAACACTCAACCATTTCTTGTTAGAAAAGTTTTTGTATTGCACATAACATGACATTGCAGCCATCAAGTATGATTAGATAATAACATTTGTACATTCATTCATTCATCAAAAATATTTAAATAAAAAAATAACCCTTTGGTCCAAGATCTCTTAACACTCCATGTTGGTTTTTTAGCTGTGAAATCAATGATTTTCATGACTGTAGGATATGTTTGATCCTGTCCCATTAGCGATGGGAATGTCCCTGAGTCAACGACCCTATTGCCCCTTTGCCCCTGTCATTACTTTCATACAGCTTCTCCGTTGTTAAGGATCGATGGGTTCTTTCTGCTTTGACATGTCCCATGAGTTCGGCACCGCAGCAGAACAGGTCTTGATCCCATTTTGCTGAAGTCTTTCCGTATAGGAGTTATTGGGGAAAGCTGTAAAATAATCGAGAAAATAAGTTAGAAAGTGACCTCTGCATCTCACAAATAAATGGTGAGCAGTGTTATTTGATAAGCCAGACCAGGGATGGGCAACTTCAGTCCTGGAGGGCCACTGTCCTGCTAACCCTGATGAAAACTTCACCTGTCTGTAGTTTTCTAGTTCACTCTGGTTCAGGTGTGTTCGATTGGTTAGTTCAATTAGTGGCCCTCCATGACCGAAGTTGCCATTCCTTAGGCCAAACAGTACTGGTTTTAGCTCACAGGACAACACTATTTTTATTCAGCTGGCAGAGCATAGCACCCTCAACGCCAAGGTCATAGCTTCGACTCCCAGTGAACACACAAGTAAGCTGCTTTAATTAAAAGTATCCGCTAAATCAGGGGTGTCAAACTTACGGCCCGGGGAATGATTTGAACAATGACATAAAATAGAGACACGCCAGTCGACCGGCCATAAATCGAAATGCTTTTAAGTTTTATTTTGGCCTATTCCAGACTTGCACACAAACTGCTTTGCAATCTTTTCCCAAAATGTAATTTGTGTGGAAACATGACGTCTTAATTTTAATATTAAAGGTGCATTAAGCAAGTCTCTGAGTTTTTGCAGAACTATGCCCCCTCTGGCGGCAAGCGAAACTGCAACCAGA
>JAPMNU011380271.1:0-11470 GCA_029874995.1 Alburnus alburnus
GTTTGGAATTATAATTTCTTTTGTTTGTAGTTTTGTATTTCCTACAGGGCAGGGGAAGGGAAGAGGTAAATAAAATGAAAACAAAAGTTTGTAAGCAGTTGCACACATCATGCTTTTTGGCATTCAGAATAGGCCCAGATAGATTAAAGCCTAATAGGGATACCTGCACTGAATCACCAATTTCACATGTATTTTGTGTATTTTCAAAATACAAAATACTGTATTTGTATTTAAATACATTTTTCCACACAGTATTTTGTATTTGTATTTAAATACATTTTTCCACACAGTATTTTGTATTTGTATTTTAAATACATTTCCATGTATTTATGCCCATCCCTGGTACCATGAGAGCGCCGACTGACCTGAGAAAAGATTCCTGTGTGAATATATTCAGCAGTTGTGTATTTCTGTTAAATTCCAATCATTTGTCAATTAATCATTCTTTTGAGTAGATTCTTTCTTTTCAGTGAATTGGCCAACCCAAAACCATCTGAATCGATTCGCATTAGTTCAGACCATTCTCTCATTGAATCATTTGAGCCAACTTCTTAGTCAGTAAAACAAATAGACAGTATCAAGAGAACAAACAGCGCTGGATGAAGATCATATTTACCTACAAACAACAAAACAACAACAACAAAAGGCTGCTTTTTGGGAGGTAACTTTCTAAAAAAATGTTTTGCTAGGCTACTGCTGTGCCATGTGAATAAGCGCCAATTCACACCGAAAGTGTTTTTGTGTCTGCCTGTACAGTTGTTTTCCTATCTGTGAACATCCTCTAGATGGATGTCTGACAATTTCATTGGTTTTTGCCATTATTGGGTTTTAAAATGTTTAAAACGTGTCTAGAGATAACTTCGTTCTGCTCGGGTGTTGCTCTCACTGATCATTTGGTCTGAAAGAGTCTTAGAAAACTTTTTAGTGTTGCTGTGCGTATACCGTCATTTGAAATCCTGCAGGTGCTCATACTTTTAAAGTACTTTTAGTTTACAGTGTGCAGAGAAAACTTTGATGAACTTTAAGTTTGTCAACCATTAGTCCCTTTTGAAAAAGAAGTACACTTTAGCACTTTAGTACTTGTTACGGAAATAATATACTTTAAAATAAAATACTTAATTGCAAACTTGATGTAGTGTTCTCGGACACTTTATTGCATGTTATTACATGAAAATGTATTATAATTTACATTTATATCAAATGCAGTTAGTTGAACTTAAAAGTATATGGTTGAATGTACTAACAAGCATTTTTGGTAAACTAAAATACACTTTAATTTCCACTGAAACTTCCCAGCAAGCAATAGCCATCATTTAACCGTCTAGGTTAACTATAGACCCAATATAGTCTGGCTATGAGTAACCCAATAACCTTGAATTTGGTTAAATGTTGTTTTTGCCAAAATAACTTGCAAGATGTATGATATTCCATCATGTAAGCAAGGTCAGTGATTATAATGTATTTGGTGTCATTTCTTTGACATGTTATCTAATTGATGACTAGTCTAATCTTGGGCTATGGTTAGACTTCTACTAAATTTTCACTGACAGCCCAAGTTTTGCCTTTTTTTAGCCCAGACTTCAGGGCTGTGTTTGGACAGCTATTGGATATCTTTTAAATGCAAAATTGCTTTCTGAGTTGAATGTCATGTATTTAATATATTTGTAATTGCACAGCTGTAATAAAGAAGTTGTTTTATAAAATACATTTTAAATATATTAATGTTAAATGTAATATCAAATAATACTTACAAATATAAGCAGATACAAATACATAAATAGTTAAACTAAAATGTTAACTGAATGGTCAAGTAACACTCGGATTTGATTAAGAAACTGTGAAATTTAGTTTATATCGCCATTTCTGGCTTTGCTTAAATTGTGTCTGCAAAGCACCTTCCCTGATACCCATGAGCTATATCTTTTATTTTGTGGAATATCCTGACAAACATTCAAGCAATCAAGAGCAGAAGGCAAGTAATTCAATGGCACTAACAACACCTGAAAATTATCTGTCTCCTACGCCACTGGAGTAACATTTTTCCCACTGAGTATCATCCATCATGCTAGATAACTCATGCCACTCAATCCATCTCCTGGTGCGACAGCAGCGGTGGGGTGGCCCCCTACGTCTATAAGCAGCAGGCACGGAGAACAGTAAAAGAGGAGAAATCCTAAATAAAATGAGAATTGATGGGACACCCATAACAGGTCAAGCCCACACATACACACCAACACAGCAGGGGGAAACATAACAACTCTACAGTCAGAGGTGTTGAAGAGCCTCTGAAAAAAGACAGAGGTTTTGGGATTTAACAAAACGGCTGTCAACTTGGGTGGCAGAGAACAGGAACAATACTCATGAAAAAAAAAAAAAAAAACTAGGCCTCAAATTGTCATCCAAACTATGTCCTTAAACACAGGATGGCCATCAGAGGAATCAAGAACAAGGAGGGGGATGCAGTCAATTATTATTACACTTGATACATGGCTCAGGCATTTCTGATAACACGCTTTCAGTGCACCTACATACAAACAGTCAGTGCACCTACATACAAACAGACTCATGGGAGCACAGATTATTACTACTTTGTAGGGCTGTCAGTTGATTCAAACATTAAATCATGTTCAGCTGCTAAAAGTCAAAGAACTGAAACACAAACTTCAGCAACAGTAAAGGTGAGGGAGGGAGCTGTGAAGGCAAGCTTCATAATTGCTGAAAAGATAGCAAGAGCATGCAAGCTGTTCACAGAGGGGGGATTTATTAAAAGCTGCATTGAAAAGGTATGTGGTGTTTGATAGCATCCTTTGATAAGCCTTTGATAACATCAGCCTTTCCTGAAATACTGTGGCTAGTTGGATGGATGAGCTGGGCTCTGACTTACAAATTCAGCTAAAAGATAAAGCTAAGGACTTAGGTGCATATTCATTGGCTGTAGATGAGAGTGCAGATGGGACTGACACTGTCTGCTCAGTTTTCCGTCACTGAGGAACTTTTAGATTTAAGAGCAATTCACAGAACAACATCTGGACGGGACATTTTTTCACAAGTGGAGCAGTGCATCAATGGCATGGAATTGATTGGAACAGAGTTGGTTTGTTTCAAGAAAGTTCAAGAAAACCTGATGCATCATTCACCAGGAGGCCCTTTGAGGAAAGGTGTTGGACATGGGACATGCAATTACAGTTGTAAACAAAACAGTACACTGTATTTGTCAATGGGGTTTGACTCACCAGCAATGCAGGACACTTTAGAGGAAACTCTGTGCATGAGGAGGTGCCATACCACACAGAGGTGCACTGGCTACGTCAGGGTAATGTGTTGTGAATATTTTATGATTCCGCATAGAGATCGCTCGTTTCATGGAAAGCAAACAAATGGTCATCCTCGAGCTTGAGGATGAAAAATGGCTGAGCGACTTGGCATTTTGAATGTGACACAACAGAGTACATCAACACACTTAATGTAAAACTCCAGGTTCGAAAGCAGATGATCACTGAAATGCAAGACTTGGTAAGGCATTTCAAATGAAACTGCCTCTGTGGGAGAGCCAGATGCGCCAGGGCAACCTGTCTCACTTTCCTATTTGCCAGTCAGTGACACAGTCACCATCCCATTCCCGACTTAAGTGTATGCCAACAAATTGAACACACTGAAAAGTAGAATTCAGCAGGAGATTTGCTGATTTTGAAACACAGAAATTCAAACTTGACCTGTTCGCGAATCCATTTGCAGTTGATGTTTACACTGCACCTGAGCACTTGCCTTTGGAACTCATTGAATACTCATCCATAAAGACCCAGTACCAGTCATTTTGGGTCAGCTGAGTTTGCACCTCTACTCCCTAAATCAATGCCACAGATTCACCTTCTCGCTGCATGCATCATTTATATGTATGGAAGCACCTACTCATGTGAGCAGATGTTCTCCATAATGAAGCTGACCAAGACATCCCACTGATCCCGCCTTACAGACCAGCATCTGGTCTCAGTATTGAAAGTTGCCATAGCAAATGACATTAACCCTAAAATAGACAAGATCATTTTTAAGAAATGGTGCTGAGTGTCTGGTAAGATTTCTTTTTAAAAGTGCAATGCCTAATTTGCTTAGGTTTGGCATTATAAGCCATGTGTGTTTGTCCTTTCAAGAAGCTGACCTTCAAAAGTAAGAGCTACCAAAATAAGCCAAATAATACAATTTCAGATACCACTTGTTGACTATTTTGCTGTATCAAACAGTATCAAACAGTATCAAACAGTTTTTTGACTGACAGTTTTATTGATCACTGGAGATAGCATTGACTTGGAATGAAGTTGGTTCAATATAAAAATGAAATTTAAAAAAATAGCTCAAATGTAGTAAACTACTTTTGCCATATTGCTGTAGCTTAGCTTTCTACATTTCCCAGGGTGGTAGCTTCAGTGTATGTGATGCTACATTTAATGAATCTACATTTACAACTAGCTTAGCTCAATTCATTTTCCAATTAGCTTGCCCAACACTGCTTACTTGTTTCCCCAGTAACCTGCAGCAGTCCCGTACTGGTCTCATTATGTTTTTCCCTTACAAATCATATTTCATACCCGTTTCCATGTAGAGTTCCATTTATACATTTATAAAACAGATTTAACTTGTGCGCAGTGGTGTTTAATCCAGTCTTGAAATAGTTTAATGAATGAGATATATGCTTAAAGAAATTTAATGTTAACTTGTTGCTGCTGTGCTATATGAAACTATAACTTCACAAAACTCCAATTCCATACTCATGGGTTAAGGTTTATGTACTTTTTCAGTAAATCAAATATTTATCCATCTCTGTCTAATTAGCAGCCTAATTAACAGAGGACCTGAAAGGAAATTTAAGAAGCTATCTCTGGGAAAAACATCTTTGATTACAGGATTAAAAATGAACAAATATGCCCTATCATAACTTAATCACACAGCCTTGAAAGCATTGCAGTCGCATTTATGTTGTACAGGAATATATTAACACACTGGCCTGCTACTGCACCCTTGATTTTAAAAAGGAACAGAACGATGTTTGTCAAAGGCAGTCACAAAGAAAGACCAATTTAACCACAGCTACAGCATCACGGCGTTTGGACTAGTTAAAAGAGGATTGAAGCTTGAACATGCAGTAACTTTTTTAGTATTCAGATCTTAGATTCTGTGTTAAAGCAGTAGGAGCTATAAATATTTCAATAAAAGGTTATCAGATGCCTCATACTATGAGAACTAAGAGTTCTAAAATAGAAAAGCAAAAAGTTGTGCTTAAAAAAGAATGCCTTTGAAGCTATCTACAGATCAAATATATTAAAAAAAAAAATGCTGATGTGATGTCCAAATAAAGGCTGAGATTAAAGAGAGATATCTGGTAAATTTTCTGAAACTTTGTCCTTTTGACATATCTCAACATCAAGCTGTTTATTTAATCTAAAATAATCTATTTTGTTACCTGCAGAGAGCAAAATTGAAACTTGAAACATGACAGCCAGAGGGATTCATGTCAATACAGGACTTTTCATAGTCCTGTGAAATATCTGTTGTGTAAACATCGACTGTAATTTCGACAAGATGTTTCTAGATCAACATGTTCTGTCAGTCATGGAACAACTTTCCTGCCCAAGAAACACTGTCTTGCTCTGTACCATTAATCTAAAGTTTTGCTAAAATAAAAGGCAAAAGATCAGTTTAAAATGTTTTTGTTCAAATTCCAACCCTACACCGAATGATATTCCTAATTCCCAGCCAACATTTCATGGTGGGGCCAATGTAGGCACAATATGGGCTTGAGGTATAGGTCCACCATAAGTTTATATGGGTTCCATGTCGGCCCTATCTTAGCAACAGTATGGGCTAATTCATGTAAGGCCGACATAGAACCCATGGACAAAACCATGTAGGGCACATCCAGCTACAGCATTACGGGGTTTGGACTAGTTAAAAGAGGAATGAAGCTTGAACATGGAGTGACTTTTTAATATTCAGATCTTAGATTCTGTGTTCAAGCAGTAGGAGCTATACATATTTCAATTAAAGGTCATCAGATGTCTCATATTATGAGAACTAAGAGTTCTAAAATAGAAAAGCAAAAAGTTGTGCTTTAATGTTTCTATGAGTTCCATGTTGGCCCTACCTTAGCCCCAGTATGGGCTAATTCATGTAGGGCCGACATATAACCCATGGACAAAACCATGTAGGGCACATAACTCATGCCCATATCATGCCTACACTGGCATCACCATGAAATGTTGGCTGGGATATCTCCAATCTCCAACCATAAAGACCTTCCATTGCTCGATGCTTATAAGGTGATCTACAAAAACATAAATAAATAAATATCTGAATCTGAATTTAAGTGCTGTCAATTGCCTTTGCCAAATTGAAAGTTGGAAATTGTGACTCTCCAAGTTCAGTGGAACACAGAATAAACCTTAACCTAAAATCTGAAATTGAATGAAAATGTATAATCTTGACTGATTTATCATTCAATTAAGTTTATTTAGGTATATGTCCAGCTTGTATAAATCAGGGTATGTGTTGGTGTAATATGGGGAGCAGAGCAAGTAAAGACATTGGATGGGTAGAATGATATCGTGAAAGACTGAAAGAAAGAAAAATGTCAACTTTGAAGGTCTCAGAGATAGTTTTGTCAGCAGTACAAGTAAGTCCAGGCACCCAATTTCTAAGGCAGCATCACATAAGTCCTTTGGAGCTGCCTATTTAAACAACAGACAACAAGACAGCTCACTAGTGTTTGGAACTGGGCTTTGGTCATAAGCTTACTAGATCCTATTTAAAGATCAAAGACTCTGTATTATTCTTCTTTATTCAGTGGCGGACCCCATCATAGCCGCCCCTTAAATACAGCAGCTGTCACAGAAGTGTGTTCCATTTCTCTAATCCAAAATGCCATTCCAGTAAATTCACAAAATAAAATCTAACCAAATTTGCCACTATTACGATCTCTCAGTAGAAACATATCCAGGGTAGATTTTAACTTATTTTACCTCTTGCTCTTAGGACAAGTATTGTTCTTTGAGCCATCAGCTCATGCTCTTGCTTTAGACTGCAATGCAAGAATCACGTTTAACAACTTTATATGCTTAAAGTTGTTAAACATTTGGCAATTTTCTCAGCTTTTTGTTCAAAATATAGATTTTTTTGAATGAAACATACCCATGATTCAAGTGTTGAAAAAAAAGAATGCATTAAGCTAGAATAAATATATATATATATATATATATATTTTTTTTTTGATGTAGCTGCTAAAGCAGAGGCTCTGTTCTTTCTTTTGATATATTACTATATTCCGTATTATTATATTCAGATATTCAGGGGCTATTACATTTTTGTAAACATGATCAAAAATGCTCGTAGTGGCTGGCTTGTAGTGGCTGGCAACAAAAAAAAACAAACAAAAAACAAACAAACAAAAAAAAAAAGCTGGCGGGCAAAGTGTTAAAATTTTCTGAATACTATACTATACTAACTTTTGCTATCAGGCACAGTGAATCCATTTCTATCAAACTATCCATGAAGTACAAGGCACATTACACTACATTGTTTTCAGACATCAAAGTGCCTCAAAAACACTTTTACAAGTGAATTATTTTATGATGCAGTCCTGAATTTAGTACAATCTTCCTTTGGTTTTAAAAGATCAATATGAGGGGAAAGCTCAGCAATTTCCACACTTTGCGATTTCGCATTGTCAAAACCAATTTACCAGATGTATCCCTCATCAAAGAAACGTCCCAAAATACATGACACAGCAGGAGGAAACTGTAAGAATGTCAGATTTGTAATAATCTATGATCAATATTCCAGATCTTGAGCTAAACTGATAATAAGCCCCCTCATAGTCACTGAGCTCAGTAAACTTTGACTTGAATTATTTGTCTTGAATTGATGTGCCGTGCCGTTGTGGGCTAAACTGAAGAAGTGAGTTATCAGCTAAGGAACCAAAACATGTCTTTAGGAAAGACCTCAAGTGGGATCTGAGTGCTGATGGCTGGGAAGCACAACCTGTCACGGATGACATGACAGGAGAACATGACAACTGGCTATGCCAGAGTGCACGTCGGTAAAAACACAGCTGAAGCTAATATTGTTACTTTAAATCTTACGTGTTTGCCATCTGAAATCATTCTAAACAATCTAAAAATGGACACAACCTAAAATACCTATATCAGTGTTGGGAGTAATTAAATGGGTAGCGGTGACACTTTCATATATGTCTGTTTAACTTATTTGTCAGTCTATTTTTCTGTTTTATGTCAGTCTGTTTTTCTGTCATCCATACATCCATACATCCACTTACACATTCCCTTTCTTGTTTAATCACTCATGAACTCCCATTATATTCACGGAATGGTGTGTAAAAAACACACTCCATCCAAATTGCAGGATCTAATCTGTATTTTGTTCATATTTACAGTCAAAGGGATGCAGCATCAAAGGTTAATCTAATAAAAATCACTCAGTTCCCAGGAGATTACAGACAGCTGGCTATTGTCTTATGGCTTAATCCATATGCATGAGAAAGTCATACTCTTGCTCTTGGCAGTGATGGGCATCCTGCCAGCATGAGTGACTGATTCCAGTACAGATCCCACAGAGCTTGTTAAGACCAATGTGTGATGTTAACGGATGTGTATGACCTCAGATCAGTGGAGGAGTGTACTTCAGATGCTGAGATAATGACCGTGAAGGTGTGCCAGCCTGTCAGGTCATTTGTACAGTCATTATGGAGGGATGCAACAAAAGTGACAGCTTTTGTAGGGCATAATGAATCCGTTTTCACTTACTGTAAGTTTTCCTCTAGGCAGAGACAAAAGAGAATTCATATACTGTATATATGAAGTACTATTAGCCTATGTAATTATATTTTAGGATTCTGTTACTTTAAGACACGTGTCAAACTCTACTCCTGGAGGGCCTGCATACAGTACATTCAATCTCACAATGAACCGCAATAACGAATGTACAAACGATGTATTCACTCACTTGTTTTAATTCACTGCTTCAAGTGGACAATATTAGTGGATTTCAATAGTGATTTCAAACACAGCCTAGTATTCCTGAAGACCCTGATAACCTGGTTCAGGTGTGTTTAATTAGGGTTTGAGCTAAACACTTCGGGACAGTGGCCCTCCAGGAACTGAGCTTGAGACCTAATGCACATTTGCCAACATAAACAAATGCGTTAACTCAAATACGCGAATGTTAACTGGCCATACAATGAGTTGGCAGCTTTATCAGTGGCTGGATTGACTTAAGACGTCAGTTTTTAGCATTTAAACAAATAATTACAAATGATTCATAATTCAAAAATCCATATTTCGAGATTGATGCAAATGCACTGCAGGATTTGTAACGATGCATCAAGAAAACCAGTGAATCGCTATATACTCCTAGTCAAATGACAGCTAGTTACCAGAGGTGGGACAACTTACCTACTGGCTCATCTTACCCCAGTGACCACTGTGCTAGAATTACGGTAATAACAGCAACAAACCTGATGGATGAAGACCTGGGCTCCACGTGGGCTCAAAAGCAGGATAGCTCTTCTGAGAGTGTCCCTGTAGCGGTTGAGTTCCTCTGTGCGCATGGAGGTGAACAAACTGGAGAACACACCGCTGATGTTCCTATCCACTCGCTGCAGAGATACATCCAAACCTTGTCTTGATGTCTGGTCCAGAAAGACCTGCAGTCCACGGATATCTGCAAGACATAGTCATGTTGCAATTAAAAAGTGTTCAAGCCTGTCAAAATGAGATATGTTTGGCCAATTGGTAATCTTAAAACGTACATATTAAACAAATAAAAATACAAATGAGATATGGACAAATTAAGTACGGTAGCCCTCAAATTGTCATGAGAAAGAATCTCTATTCACAGGTTTCCATCTGTCACTAATATTCAGAGATGTATAATTTAAAATGAACCAAAAATATGAAGTCATCTTCAGAGGATGACACTTATGAAAGCCATTCTTCATATTGATGTAAGACCTCAGAGATGATCTGTAATGGGTAAGTAATTAAAGAACTTTTCCGTTCTGCTTCAAATCTGCTAGTTTCAGGAAGTATTTAAATGCTTTGTGCCTGGATATTGTGCCTCACCCTGGGAAGCAAATTGCCCATCACACCCTCTCAGCGGCAACTAATTGACAGAAAGAAAAGATTTTATGTGGGTAAATGAATGGCAGCCTCAGAAAGAATCTGCAGAAAGCTACACCGAATATCCGCCAGAATTGAAACACCTGTCATTTAAAGTTCTCCAAATCCCTGAACCTTATGCGTTCATTTATTTAATATTTTGGTGAATTTGATTCTTTTAGCTACCGATACTCTCAGCACTGTTTAAAGACTTTTAATGTCTAAAACCATTCCACAAAATGTTGCAGAAAACAAACAAAAAATCTGTGATGTTTCAAAGCCTGGTTCACATACTGTATATACTAAGTAATACAGAGACGTAAACATTCATTACAAATGATGAGCTCTCTGCAGTATCAACTTATTTGACTGATTAATGTTGTAATCCATTTAAAGTATAATGTTGGAGGTTTCTACTCAATGCCACTGACTTCACAATCAACAGATTGGATCATTTACCATGCTTAATATACCTGAATATGCAAAGATTTGCTGAAGAGGTTTTATTATGTAATTTAGGACCTTTCAAGCAAATGCACTGATGTAATATAATTAATTCTGCACATATGGCTAATGTTAAAGCATATAGTGCACTGTTTTCTAAGTCATACGATAAAGTGACAAGCAGTTAAAAATTTAAGTGGTACATTCACTAAAAATATTTCCCTCCAGTGGAGCTTGCAAATTGAATCATGTTTTTGTCTATTTAGGTGGAACGTTATGACATGTTCCAGCAAGATTTATGATGTTGAACGTCATTATATCTGCAGTGTTTTATCATTGACATAAAAACAGTTATATTTACAAATAATTTACTCTCACAAATCTGTCAGATGAATACAGTGCATGTATGGGCTACTTCGTATAGTGCATTTTGTCCTTCTGAGCTACACAGTCCTGGATTGAGTTAAATGGACTTTTCTGATTTTGTCACAAAAGCTAAATTTTAACATCTAAAGTGTTAGCAATGCAAATAAAAACTGCCATCTGGACATCAACAAAGATGTTAATGGTACAATTGTCTCTAGACAGTTTGCAGTTTAGTCTGCACAACAAACTGTTTCCTTCATTACACTGCATATTTGTGCATGGAGAAGGGGATGGATTTGACAAGCAACCATTTCAATACCAGCTGTTGAAATCCCAGTGAAATTTAACAAAGACACTCAAGGGAAAATTATAATGAGCAGGATAAGAGACAATCAAAGAGCTGAACTACAGAACAAATCCCAGAAAACATGGTCTCCAGAGGATCACTTCCTCATTCCATTCTTTTTTTGCATTTCACATACAATATATATATATAT
>JAPMNU011380377.1:0-11934 GCA_029874995.1 Alburnus alburnus
TTAAGACTTTTAAAGGCCTTAAATTTTAAAAATCTAATTTAAGACTTTTTAAGACTTTTTAAGGATCCGCGGACACCCTGCCATCCCCTCGCTGCCTGGAAGGCGCCGTTGGGGGCTTAAAACACCAAACACCGCAAAAAGTACCCGGATGACCTACTAGTTCCAGCAAGATTCTGAAGTGTGCATATGATGGACACTTTACTATCCCATGAGGACAAGGGACAGGATTTGTGAATGGCAGTGAAGCGACGCAACTGATGGCGGTAGGTCACATGATAATAACAGCATAGCAAATATAGTATGTATTCACTCACCTGCCACTTTATTAGGTATACCTTAAAAACTGCTCGTTAATGCAAATATCTAATAGGCCAATCACATGGCAGCAACTCAATGCATTTAGGCATGCATTTCCTAAAAGCATTGTTAGCCAAATATGGTAACGACAGAACATGCGACCATAGTTGGCATGGTTGTTGGTGCCAAACGAGCTGGTCTGAGTTTTTCAGAAACTAATGATCTACTGAGGTTTTCATGCACAACCATCTCTAGGGTTTACAGAGATCAGACAAAAAAGAGAAAATATCCAGTTCTGTGGATGAAAATGTCTTGATGTCAGAGCAGAATGGATCGACTGGTTCGAGTTGAAAGGCAACAGTAACTTAAACACTTTTTACAACAGAGGTCTGCAGAACAGTATCTCTGAACGCACCTTGAAGCAGATGGACAGCAGCAGAACACACACCGGGTCCCACTCCTGTCAGCTAAGAACAGGAAACTACAGTTCACATGGGCTCACTAAAATTGGACTATAGATGATTGGAAAAACGTTGCCTGGTCTGATGAGTCTTGATTTCTGCTGTGACATTCAGATGGTAGGGTCAGAATTTGGTGTAAACAACAGGAAAGCATCAATCCATCCTGCCTTGTATCAACGGTACGGGCTAGTGGTGTAATGATGTGGGGAATATTTTCTTTGGGCCTGTTAGTACCAATCGAGCATCGTTTAAACACCACAGCCTACCTCAGATTTGTTGTTGACCATGTCCATCCCTTTATGACCAGTGTAATCATCTACTTCCAGCTGGATAACACGCCATGTCAGAAAGTTCAAATCAACTCAAACTGGTTTGTTGAAGATGACAATAAGTTCACTATACTCAAATGGCCTCCAGTCACCTGATCTCAATCCAATAGAGCACCTTTGGGATGTGCTGGAACTGGAGATTCACATCATAGAGATGTGCAGCCGACAAATCTGCAGTGACAGCATGATGTTATCATGCTTCGTGTCAATAAAGACCAAAATCTCTGAGGAATGTTTCCAGCACCTTTTTAAATCTATGCCACGAAGAATTAAGGCAGTACCGGTACTAGCAAGGTGTACCTAATGAAGTAGCTGGTGAATGTACAGATCTATGGAATAACAATCTAAAGTAAGATTCCCGGCTCACTTACAGCGTCCTCCAGCAAGCTGATGGATACACTGTTCGGCAGGAGCACAGAGATCTGCTGGAATAATGAGCAGCGTGTGTTGGATGGGAGTTTAGAGAGAACCGTAAACTGCCCTTGGAGTCCTTCAAGATCTAAAAAGAGAGAAAGAGGGGTCTGTATAATAAAAAAAAAAGAAGCTTTTAATAAAAATTAACTCATTAAATCAGTATAATCTACAGTAGGGCTGCACGATTAATCACAATGAAACCACACATGATTTGGCAAAGGCTGCGATTGTTTTAAGCACAGTTTGTCAGTGCAGCATGGCTGATGCTCCATCTGAAAGCCAGAGGGCGCTCTCACGCAGACACCCCAAATATGCCAGCCTCTAAAGTATGATAACACACATCATTCCTGGAAATCCCTATGGCTGTAGCTGAATAAACAGAAGATTGAAACGCTTTGATTGATTAAACATGACTAATAAACACAACTTCCTTATTTTGTGTAAGAAGCCACATCATCTCAAAGAAGGATGCTCAATTGTCGTAATGAAGTGAGTTTGGAGTAAAAGCATGTTATTAAATGTTGTCTTAAAAAAAAAAAAAAAAGAGTAATTTGCCCAAATTTGGGATCTCTAAGACCAACTCTATAGCGCCACCACCAGTTCAAAAATTCAACATTTAGATGGTTATAACTTTTGAACCATTTTTAAGTGAAAAATGAAATTTAGTACACCTGATTCTTCTCATCATGCGAATCACATTAAACACCTTACATCAAGGCTCCGCCCATTACAGTAGCAGCCACTTTGAAAAGTACAGTATTCCGTTTAATCGCTACTCCTTCAAAATTTGTCCAAAATCTGATCAGATAATCTTTAGACTGAGCCACACAGAAATGACTAAACATATATTTTTTTTTTCATCTCTATTCAAAAGTTATGTCAAACTGAACGAAGTCGACCCAAAATTGGTTTAGAGGCTGTATGTCAGCCAAAGTTTGATCAATCGAAATGAAAATGGGTACACTTCATCAGAAGCATGATCTGAGGGTCCATGCCAAATTTGGGAACAGCGCCACCTACAGGTAATGAGATTTGGAAAATGGCTATTTTGGCCAATAACTTTCAAACAGTTTGACAGAAAATCACAACCTTGGTGTCTATAGATTCCTTGTGTTATGCCCAATCAGGGGGTATAAGGACAACCCATTGGGCCGCCATTTAGAATTTTGTCATAAATTGCTATATCTTTTAAACAATTTGACATATCTTCACAAAAATTGGCAGGGATGATCAACACCATGTCCTGAAGGTACCTGAGAAGTTAAAAGACAGCGCCAGAGATATACATCTTTTTTGTTGTTGCAAAAATGATTATAACTTTTGAAAACTTTGTTCAAAATTCAGTCTCTTTATATCATTATGTTCCTTGGTTTATGCCGAATCCGACGATACTCCTTCAAATCTTGCAAGATTTTGTCCATGACTGAAATGACTGAACAGACTTTTGATATTCACTACCATTCCCGAGATATTCGTCTCCAAAGTTGACCTGGCCTCTATTAGTAGCCTTATGCTAGTTAACTTAGCATGCTAATTGGTTAGCATGATAACCAGATGCCTCTCTTTCTAATGTTGCTCTTCAGCTATTAAGCTTAACATAAGATACATTAGCATTAAGCTAGCTTAGCATGCTTATCTGGTTATTATGCTAAGTAATGCTTGCAACTTGCTAAGCCACAAACCCAAAACCTTTCAGGTTGTGGGTTTGAGTCCCGTGTGGGCCAACTTTATAAAATTGTGTCATTTAGAACCAGCAGCTGCGGTTTTGCCTTCAAAAGCTCAAGTCTCTTGTAAAATTAAACTAACCTTCGTATGAATGGCATGCTGTAGCAACAGGCTATAATTTTGAAGATTGTTTAATTAAATTCAGTGTGTACTAAACATTAAACCATATGTATTGTGCAATGTTCAAAACATTCCTATTTAAAAAAAAAAAATTATATCTCCAAAAAAGCCAAACATATATAAAAGCCATAAGGGTTTGGCCCCCAATCGCTGCTTGCAGATAATCTTCACAAATTAACACAACTTTTATGAATTTTTAAGCCTAAATACAATTGCTAGAAATAAAAAGCTCACCTTAGGCTATAAACGAATATAATAAATCACCACCACTAATGTGGTCTTTCAGTCGTTATTAAAAAACAAACATTTACTCTTTTCGGTGTGATGACATTTAATGTCTCCAATAACCTCTGTAGTCCCATTAAGCAACCGCCTTTTTCAAAAGAATCACGAGTTGGGTATTACTGGTGTGTTTATGTCATAAAATAAAATGTGAAAATATCTCGAGTTTGTTTTTCACCACAGACCTTATTTCAGGCTTTTAACCACCAGGCTTTGGTTTGGACGATGGAACAGGAAGTGCTAAAATGCTAACTCGGTTACAGGTTTGGCCTACAAAAATACATCATCCCTGCAGCACTCTGTACCTCATCAGTGTCCATGTTCTCAAAAACAGACAGTCCCGCCCCATGATCACACCTTTGGTCGAGCCAATGTTGCTGCGTAAGGCTAGTCATAAAAAATGTATGTTTTGATAGCGCCACAGAGCCATAATGTTCACACTTTTCAGGGATATTAGCTTTAAAAAAAGAGGCTTACTTATAGTAGTCTCTGAATAATTATGCTTAGATAAAAGAAGGTATTTTGTTTGTCAAAAAAATGACAACTCATTAAACTGTGCGGTTACCTTTCTGCAGTTTGCTGGTTGTTTTCCCTGGTGCAGCACTGACTGAGTTAGCTTGCTTCACCTTCACTAGCCCGTCAACTTCAAAACCTCCTTTTACATTTGGCAGCAGACACAGTCCTGACAAAATGGTCAATGGTACAATCATATTACTGCTTATTTGACACTCCAGAGTTACTATTCCCATAATGTTTTGTACAATAAACTATTATGGTACCGTTGCCCCTTGTCTTGTTAAAAGTAAATCTGGTTTCTCAAGCAAAAGCAGTAATTGGTAGAAAACTTCCAATGAGCAACTACAGAATGATACAACTCGACTTTAGCAAAACATGCAGAGCAATCAATACCGTAGTGTCCAGTGTGAGCAACGTCTAGTTCAATCACGCTGTAAGCAATAGTGGTTTTAGGGGGGATGTTGATAGACACATTAGTGTCATACTCAACAAAAGGCTTCCCTTCATTGACTGACACCTGTGGAGAAACAAGAGAAGAAGACAGGACAGTCTAGAGACATCAGGACCGGACATGCCTACTCTGGAATGTTTTTACTTGATGATGATGATACACCCATGGTTATGACAATGGAAAAGAGATGGGTGTGTGCTTTTTTTTTTTTTCACAAAAGAAGAAAGGCCAACCTTTATTGTCTTATTAAACCCGAACATTCCAGTGCAGGTACCACCCTCCTGAACCTCTTCAGTGACAGTGCAGGGCTGGGTGGTGAAGATTCGTTCCTTCACTACCGCCAACACCTCCCTCTGCGTGTCCCGTGTCTGCTGGATCAGAGAGTGCTGCAGGTCCAGAACTCTATAACCACAGGACAGATTTAAGTGTGACAGGTTTGCCACGTGTCTGTTTTTTTTGGTCTACAATAGTGATGCTAATGATTAATCGATGACCGATTCATTGTCGATAAAACTTCGATTAAGGTCATCATTAGAGTGGGATCAATGACAAATAAGGCTTTGAATACAATGAAAACCAAAAACTTTTCTATAAAATAGTTTGAAAAGCAAAGCCAAAGCATTTTGATCGCCCTCTGGTGGCTGGTTGCAGTATAGGTCATAACCCCACCCTCTCCATGTAATCATATGGAGCACGAGCCAAAAAAAATCCAATTGGTTTCTCTCATTTTAGGTAGTTATCACACAGACATATGTTCAAATGGTCATTTTTACAATAGGCTTCGTTTTAGTTAGTTATTTGATGCTATAAAAACTGTGTAACGTCATGATTGACATCTGTGCTTGGGACCTTGATACCGCAGCTCCGCCTCACGATCACTACTGCGCAGAACCTGGCTGCGAACGACTGTTTCTGGGATATTTTGGCTTCATTTTTCTACAGTGGAATAAAGCGGATATGTTATGTCCATTTTTTTTACAGTATGGTGTGCTCACAGAAATGTATTCTTTGTTAAATCATGTTTGTTCCACACGTCTTTGAAAAAAAAAGTCAAAGTACCACTTAGAATGTCAAGTGGTATAACCATTAACATTTTCCTTATGATTTGTAATTATGCATAATTTACTGTTACTATAAAAAATGCATGTCATGTGTAATAGTGATTCCATATATTAATCCCATTTTGCACATTTTACAACTGAAAAAATGCATTCATCTATTTTTCAAAAACTCCAACCTTGATAAAAACTCACCTGCCTGTAGCTTTCTAGTAATTCTGGACATTTATTAGCTTCTTCAGGTGTTTGAAGAGAGTTGGAGCTAAACTCTGCAGGACAGTGGCCCTCCAGGACTGAAGTTGCCTATCCCTGACCCAGGGTTAAAAGCAGGATTTGCATGATGATGACCCAGGGTTAGGTCAATCTAAACGTTAGTCAACTAGAAGAGGCTTAGTCGACAACAACTCCAGAGGAATTGGCTAAGTCATGCAGTCCATGACGGACAGATTGTTAACACGGTTGTCCATGTGTCGGGCAGGAATCTAAATGTTCGTCAATCATTCACCGACCTGGCGACCTCTAATATGGCTTATCATTTAAAACATGCAAGTTGTAGCCTAACATTGCCCACTTTACATTGCTGCTCACTCTAATGTTAACCTAGATAAATGTGCGCTATTATTTGGCATATGTCCAAGTGGAGATCACACAGCGAAAATAACTTAAAATACTCCATTTTTGGTCATACAGATAAGAGTAATATATACTTTCTACTTTTATTTGTGTACACTCACAACAACATAACTCGTGCTTTTGTAAAATGAAGAAAAACAGGATGCGCTTTCTGCGTCTCTATCTCTCCGCATCAATTTCTTTAATGAAGCATGTCACAAATATGAAGAGAAACACATACTCATACAAGCAGATACTTGCCTCACAGACATATTCAATATGTCTATAGAAAGCTTGAAATATTGATTATCTATATATCTAACAAATATTCTACGATTATGTAATGCAGCAGACAAGGACTCAAGAAAATACTAGTTTACCAATAAAATGTTAAAATGTTCAGTAAGTCTCCTTGTTGTTTTTTCAACACATTATCATTACTTTGAGTGTTATGCATGCACTTGAGCGCTAATTTATATTTTAAATGCTCAATATTATGATTTAGAATTTCTCTGTAATGTAGAACAAAGTTCACAATGTTACATTACATCTATTACACATATCATAAATGTGCTATTAGTCGACTATTCACTTAAATGAACGGTTAAACGCAGTGTGAAAAGTCCTATAACTGCCTTATGAGATATAAAAAATAAAATAAAAAAGCAACGTTTTTAGAGACCTATAAAACAGCCTAAATCTTGGTTTGTGATCAAGAGCATATTAAAATGGGAAAGGAGAACTTCACTGACAAATCATTAGAAATAAAACAACAATTTTACAACACAAACATGCCATGCACTTTAATATCCCCCTTTTTCATTCACCAGTGCCTGTAACTCTCACTTTACATTCACTTGTCATACGCGTGTAAACCACATTCCACATCACAACACTCCCTTATCTGACCAAGCTTGAGAAGACCGTGGCTCTAAAAAGTGGTCAGTCACTCACCTAGATTTGGAATCCTGTAAGAGCTTCTGGACATCCAGTTCCTGTTTCTTTAGGTTTCCAAACGATGACTGAAGTTTGCTGGAGCCACTCCCCCCTATATTAATGCTCCCCGGCCCAAGATCCGCTGCAGCACTTCCACTTTTGTTATCCACAACCTTGCCATTATACGACAAAAAGTCTGTTTCAACCACAACTGTGGACAAAAATAACAATGTTGTATCAGTTCTCCCACACATATAACACCTTGTTAAAAACAACATCATCAACCAACACTGGTTGTAAACATAATTTTTGGGAACCATTTACAGCAAGGGGCGGTTTCTTCATTAGGGCGATTGGGCGATTTTGGATAAAATGCTTGAAAATGTAACTATATTTCTTTCACAACAAATATTTATCTGACGGAATAGTTTGTTTATTAAATGGAGAAATAAAATGTAGCCCTTCAGCTTCAGAGCGATTTGCGCTACACTGGCCAGAGCAAGTAGCGTAAATAGTGAGTTATGTGATTTCAGTTGTTTCTTATTAAACTGAAATTGGAATAAACGTTTTTGGAAATTCGCATCCTGGCTGGGCTTTGTTTGAATTGATTTTGACTTGCTGCTTAATTGTTAACACTCATATAGAAACAAACAAGGAGATTTATTGTAAGAGTCACTTTATTTTTCATTCATATTAAAGTAGTGAAGTTGCCTTTACATGCTTAAACTGTTAATTTATCCATTGCATGGGTGGACCTTATCCTAATCAGTCATCCAAACATTTGCCCCTGGATGTGTTCATGATAATACAGTCCCTTGAGAAAAAGAAATGGACTTAATTCTAATAAATGTGCACTTGCAGAGTACTTCAAATTATAAAAGTATAAAAAGTGTACATGCACATTATATAATATTAATAAAATATTTTTAAAAAGGCCAGTGTACTTAAAGAGAGTATACTTTCATGGTTATGTTTCTTAACACACACTTTTAAAAGTGCATTTTGTAATAGTCAAATTAAAACTTTACTTTAAAGAACATTTTAAAAATACTTTGTCGTGCTTTGAAGAAGTAAACTTATTTTGATACGTTGACTATCATACTAAAGCACGTGTAAAGTACTCGATTATAATTTAACTGTAGTGTAATATTCAAAAGTGTAGTATTTAAATGTACTAAATTGCAACTTCATCATTACAAATGTGTAATTGCATATATTGAAATATATTACATAAAAGTTTCAATAGAAATTACATTTATAATTTATCATCTTACCATAAATCCATAGTTCAAAGAAAATAGATTTATGAAATTACATGTAAAGATGTACTTAAGTGGGTCAAAAGTTTAGATAAATGCATTTAATATAAATTTAAATAACATTTTGATTTAATTGCAATTAACATGCAATTAAGTATCCAAAAACATTACATTGTGTTTAGCCTTTCAAAAAAGTGATGGATTAATGATCAATTCAAACTTTCATAGATCATTTCAGTAAAGAGTGACAGAAAAGTTGCTCTGTACCTGGATTTATTGGATCTCCAACAAGAACATCATTTAGTTTGAAGTCTAATATCAGGTACTTGGGCCGCTGCCAAAACCAGAAGCGATTACGCTTGATGACCAAGGCTAGAGGAACCAGACCGTCCGAGTCATTCAGACGGGACAGTGGGATTAGGGAACCTTCAGTGTCAATCTCAGAGAGCACGTTCTTAGTGGCTTTTGCAAACATCTTTAATGCTGACAGGGAGATTTTTGAGGGTCAACTGGAAAAAGCACAAAACTGCCATAAGTATTTCATTTCAAAGTATTACTCCAACCAGTGTGCATTTAAAAAAAACATCATTGGTTCTCTAGACATGTAGCCTACCATGACAATGCCAAGGAATTCTTTGAAGCACCTTGTAAATACAATGTAAATACCATGGCACATGATTATTTGGTACACTGTCCTTGTTACACGTTATCATGTAGGCTACTTACTCTAGTAATCACAGTAAATTATGCATGATACAAGCAACTACCCATACTAACCCCTTACTTGTTAACCCATACTAAAATGTCAGTATTTCATTGTTATAACAAGGACACCTTAAATAAAATGTCACACTGGTCTAGCTGAAGTTGTAATAAATACGTTACAGGCATGTTGACACACTTATTCAAATAACTCACTGTATTTACGTAGCGACAACAATATTATGATGTCTAGTTCCGTAGTTACCAGCAGCAAGCTCATACCTATACATAATTTAGTCTTACATTGAACCTGACACTAAAAAAGGCGAAAGGTAACGTTAGAATGTAGCGATATAATTGTAATCCTTTCTCTTCATAACATAGCAATTCGGACAAAAGCGCAATAAATTAATAGTAACTACAACTTTGCAGACAACAGAAAACTTGTAAATACTGATCCCGCGCTTACCGTCGTCTGCTCTTTTCGCGTGTGTGGCTGAAGAGAAGACAAGACAGTCATCTATCACAGCTGCAAAACATACAAAAGCCCGGCGACTGCGGCGAGTCATCAGATTCACACACGCCTACTGTTTCCTCAGCCCCGCCTACACGTATTTCATTGGCTCACTCCCAGACAAGGATGATTTCATTCGCTGCACAGTGTGTCAATCAAAGAGCGGACTTTTTATCTCTTGAGAGAGGGTGTACTTGTAAACAACATGCAAGTTCTAAGTTCTTCAAAGTTATTACCGAAATTCTTTGCTTAATTGAATTTGGAGTTGATTTCATGTAATAAAAAATATGTAATTAAATCTAGCATAGGCCTACTTTATCATATAGCAGGTTGTGAAAAAAAGTAGCATACCTTGTCTTTCTGTGAATTAAAAACCATTAAACGTTGTGCCGGTAACTATATATTACTGTCAGATATCTAAATATCTATTAGCCTACAATGTAAAGGAGAGGAAAGTTTTCAATATCTGGTGTGGCTCACAGTAGGGAGGGGCAGCCTGGAGGAATGAGATACTGTCAATGAGACACTGCTGGTTATATAAGGCTTAAATGAGAAGTGTTCTCTCTTGAAAAACACTGAATTCAATAAAAGTCCAGTCATTTTTATGAAAAAAAGTAGGACAAACTGCAACAGAAGCAAACTCAGCTGATTTTGTATCCTCAATATGTCCTGAGTATTAAGGGAAAAAAGGACCCAAATATAGCCTATTCATATGCCTATACATTATTTTTCTCACGTGAATAGGGTACAAAATTTAACCTTTAGATATCACCATACAAATTACTGAGTACTTACATCAAGACAAACAAAAAATGTATTACAAGTTTTTTTTAAATTGTTTGTTAACATGGGCAAGCGGTGCATAATCTAATTACGTATGTGCTAATTTGCATAAATACCACAACAGATCTAAACATTGGGTATAGGTGAAAATGTCTTTTTTAATCTTCTTGACATATAACAGTAAAATACTTAATGTTAAGGTCTGAATATTATCCATGAGTATTAATACATAGAGGCAGGAAGAAGTACTTTAAACCAGCCTTTATTAATTATTATTGCAGAGATTATTTCACCAATAATAGTTGTACGTACCACAGCTCAACACACATCCAGATGTTCCCAATAAATTGCAGTAGATCAAGTAGGTTGAATAATCCATGTAGGAGAAAGAAAAGGAAATCTTGACTGACAGCTTAGTGACAGTTGATTGACAGTTGAGTGAACCTTGAATGAATGACTGAATCTCTAACCCTTATGGTGACATTTGTTTGCCTCGATAGTCTTTTACTGTAAGATGTCAACAAGATTTTACAAGACATTTTCACCTGGCTATACCCAATGTTTAGATATGGTGTGTTAGGCTATTTATGCAAATTAGCGCATACATTATTATGCACCGTTTGCTCATGTTACCAAAACATTTTTAAAAAAACGTGTAATACATTTTTTGTTTGTCTTAATGTAAGTAATCAACTTAGTAATTTTCATGGTGATATCTAAAGGTTAAAAATGTTAGCCTATTCACATGAGAAAAATAATGAATAGGCTATTTAGGTCTTATTCGAAATTTTCCCCTAATGGGGAACAAAGGATACAAAATCAGTTGAGTTTGCTTCTGTTGCAATTTGTCCTAGGTTGACCCCCATTTTGGCTAAAAATGACAGACTAAAATAGGAACCTCACTCAACTGAAGAAAAAAAAACTGCATTCAAAATTAGGAACAACTGTAATGAATGCCACTCGAGCCACTTTGATACTTCTGGACCTGGGCTGTGATTCTCAAATGCATCATAAGTTGACTGTAGAAATCAATGGGTAGACAATTAGTCTACGTATCTACTTATGTTAACAACGTGTTTGGCAACCGCAGCCCCGGATGCTTTAGTCTGAATTCTGTGTTATGCTACGCCACTGAATTCAATGGGAAAATGTCATGGTGTCTTTGTACTGAAACTCCACATAAAGAGAGTCCTGCAGCAAGACAGTCACCCTAAACCCACAAGTAGATTGACCATAGATTGAATGTTTAAAGCAGAAGAAATATAATGTTTTGGAGTGGTTGTAACGTTATATTTAAGCTGTGAATATTTCAATTCAAAACATTTCACACACGTTTTCATTATTAAAAATTAAATAATCCATATTTACCATTCAGATTTCACTTCCAAAATATTCATTCTGTTTAAAAAATACTACCTATGATATTATACAGGTAATTTTCGGTACATTTTATTTCGCTTTACCAATTCGCTTCC
>JAPMNU011380388.1:0-14404 GCA_029874995.1 Alburnus alburnus
TTATGTTAAGCCCGCCCACCGACTCTATACACGATGTGATTGGCCTGACTAGTTTGTTTTTTCCAGCTCGAAAGCCAACGGATATTTGCTAGACGACACTGGCTGCAAAATAAAATTAGCTGCCGCTAGGGTGCGTCTAGATTTCTAGGCTACAAGTGTGCCGCACACGTCAGGAAAAGTGAAGCCAAAGCATTTTGATCGCCCCCTGGTGGCTGGCTGCAGTATAGGTCATAAACCCCACCCTCTCCATGTAACAGAATGGGACACAAGTCANTTTTAGGCACTTCTCATCACACAGACATATGTTCAAGTGTTCGTTTTCCCAATCAGTTTGGTTTTAGTTAGTTATTTGATGCTATAAACGGGGTGTAACGTCGTGATTGACAGCTGTGATGCGACTGAGTCTGAGGGAGCGAGAGTGTGGGCGAGACCTCGATACCGCGGGTCCATTACTGCACAGACTCGGGCTCCGGGTGTGTGTGTCCTCAGTTTGCAGTGTGTGTGTTCACTGGGATATTTTGGGTATTTTCCTTATACAGTGGAAGGAAGCAGAGACACGCTTGTCCATCTTGTTTTACAGCCTATGGTTGATACCGTTGTTCTTGAGCTACATAAGCTATTATATACATTTAAACTCAGACGAGTCAAAACTTTGCCATGTGTGTGCCTCACCGTGGTGCTGACAGTCCCTTCTATCGGCAGGCCGTCTTTCTGCCACTCTATGACGGAGGCAGGTTTGGCTCCACGGGACACACAGCTCATGTTATAGGGAACCCCTGCAGTGAGGAGGATCTCCGGGGACCCCTCAATCACCGGCTCATCGGGAGGAACTACAGACACAAACACATGTGGAGTTCAATTATTAATGGAAGCAACTCATAAATCTATTCATTTCATAACACATTAACCCCTTCACTCCTCATACTCTGGCAAAACCATCATAGTCAACATTTGAGAACAACAAGCTGTAGAATGCATGACCATTGAGGTTCCTTTCTAAGCAAACACACAAGACTCACTGAGGACGGTGAGTTTGGCCCGTCGTGAGCGCAGGGCAGCCTCCGTCGCCTGGCACTCGTAGAGAGAGTCATCTGAGAGTTCAGCGGCCGAGATCTCCAGATTATACTGCCCCACATCCACCAGCAAACGATACCGGGGCCAGGCTGCAAAAAGACACGCACACGCAGATCAGAATTTGTCACGTTTTGGAGGTAGATAGTCTTTATTTGAACACAAAAACACACTGACTGAGCTATTTTGCATTTTCTGAAGGAAAAGTGAGCGGTCTGATTGGTTTTTAGTGTGTTGTTATGCAGTCACTAGGGTGTTCTGGGTAGTTTCTTGTGTGTTGCTATGTGGTGTTCTGCATAGTTTTAATGTTGCAATGAGGTTGCTAAAGCATTCTGAGTGGTTTTTGATGTTTTGCTATGTGGTTGCTACAGTGTTCTGATAGCTTTTAAAGGGCATTCACACAGAACGCGAAAAAACGTGAGACACAGCCATGGTCTCAAGACACGTTTTATAAAAGCTAAACTTGAGCACTGCATTTTTAGAGTGCAATGTTATGTGCAAGACGCTGCAAAAAAGCGCGACTGTCAAAAGATGCTTGCATTTTTACATAGAAAAACAATGGAAAAGCAGCATAGTGAAATAAATAAAAAACAAGCTCTGTGTGAAAGGGTTCTTAGGGCCAGATTTACTAACAGCTTGCGCCAGCGCAAACCATCTTTTGGCTTAAAAAAAACAACTGTCAGGATGTACTAAAGACACGCAGTGAAAAAATTTTGTGGGGAAAAGCCTTGGATAGTTATTTTTGCGGCTGACCTTATTGCATATGCATTTGTAGGAGTTTCTTTTTCAGATGCAAAATGTATGGGAGGAGAGTATTTAATTTTAATTGAATCATGGAAGGTGATTTACTAAGGTTTGCGCTAGACAATATACTGGTATTTGCGCTATTATTTACCTCCCAAAAAAGCATTGTCTTAAACCACACGCTAATTACTGCTCTTGGTAGATTGCTTTGGTCATTATGGAAATGATCCGGCTGCGTCTGTGTTCTTTAATTTGTGCGTCGTCAGTAGATGACTTGCAGAACTTTCCACTCACATCTGCATTTTTTGGGAATTACACTCTCACGCTAATTTGCCTTGTTTAGTAAATCTGCCCCTTAGTGCGTTGCTTTTGCACTTGCTAGGGTGTTTTGGGTGGTTGTCTATTGGCCCAAGTGAAAATAAAGTCCACAAAAATGGTTTTAATACTTTAGGTTAAAGGTTTGTTCAAATCTCAGATCTCTAAGCAATAGTAAGAGACGCATGCCTACTAACAAGGAAAAAAACTAGCTTGCAGTGCAGTGATGTTATCCACCACTGGATGCCAGTAGAGTTTGCATGATATATGCTAGCGCTATGACATGGACATTTCCAGCTTCTGCTGCAAGAGAAATGACAAAAATTCTGCTGTGAATTACATCACGTATCCCCAACCCACACAGCCCTCTCTCTACAGTGGGATTGAGTTGTCAGTGTGTGCTGTGCGCCGCTGAGTACGTGCGGATGTATTTCTGCGTGTGCACATTTGTGTATGTGTGTATGTGTATGTGTGTGTGTGTGTGTGTGTGTGAGTGCAGGATTTGTTCACATGCTTTTATATGAAAGCCAAGGGGACAAACCAGTGAAGCATCACAGTGTAAATACAACTACACTGAGTCAAAGTGAGAGAGCAAGAGAGAGAGAGAGAGCAAGAAAGAGAAATCTCCCTCATGCCTCATGTCTTTTAACAAATCTGGCAAATGCAGCAAATGTAGTTTATCAGGTCCACATTTATCTATTTATAATGGCAGAGGTTAAATATACCACATCCTGCCCTCACTGTTCTCATGACAGTCCACAAGGAGCGAGAAAAGATGAGCTAGTGGAGCAGAGAGCAAAAGGGAAGAGAGGATAAAAGTTAGACAGAAAACAAGCAAACAGGGAAACAGTGAGACAGATGAGAGATGAAATTGAAAGGGTGTACATAGGGAAAACTAAAAAGTTCAAGAGAAAGAAAGAAATACACACTTTCTTACATTTTATGAAGAAAAGTGTTTCCAATCTATTGCTAAGGTGTCCTGGCTGTTTTGTGTGTGTGTTTGCTAGGGTGATTGGTTTTGTAGTAGGGCTGCCCCCTTATAGTCGACTAAACGTTAGTAAATGAGAAGAAGCTATGGGTACATTTACCTGACAACGATAACGTTTTTTCTTTGTACAGATGACAACGTCGTCAAAACGATCCCCATTCACACGGTTCTGTGAGAACGATTAAAAACGCTTTATTCTGCTGCCAAGTGTTGGCGATGTCACTTTGTAAAGAAACGCCTATAGACTTAACATGTAATACACATGTGCATGACATCACCATTTTCACAAATTCGTGTTTTTGTAGTTTACACGGAGACAATAATGGTATCATTTTCAAAAACGTGCACTTTGAAACCTGTTTTCAAAAGTTTGCGCTTTCTCCCAAAACGCCGTTGTCGTGTAAATGAATGGTCAAAACGCATACAAAGTTTTTAGTTGAAAATGGTGTTGTGTAAACGGGCTAATTTCATTAGTCAGTTGCAGAAAATAAAACAACTCCACAGGATGTGGCAAAGTCACGCAGTCCGTGAGGGACAGATGGTTAGCGGCGGGTCCTTGTGGTTATTATAGTATGTTGGCCAGGAAATCCAAACGTTTGCCGATCATCCATCAACCTCAAATATAGCTCTTCATTTAGTAGCAAACAAGTAGTAGCAACTTTACATGGCTGCTCGCTCTAACATTAACCTAGATAAATGTACATTATTATTATTATTATAAGTGTTTGTGTGGAGTGTGGAAGCTGAAGTATTAGCACTGCATGACATGGAGGCGCCAGTGCGATCACTTGCATTTTTGAAACCGTAAAGTGTCTACTTTTATTTGTGTAAACTCACAATAACAACAAAATGTTGTGCTTTTGTAAAATAAAGAAAACAAACAGATGCGCTTTCTGCCGTCTCAGTGAACTGGAGTGCGTCACAAAAATGAACCGTAACTCAGCGTATATAGGCTGCTTGCCTCACAGACGTCAGAAATATATCTATAGAAAGCTTGAAATGTCTACTTTTAAATGAACCAATTAGAATCGAAAGCTCTCTGATTATGTAATGAATTTTTCTCTAAAAGCACGTTCACTTTAATGCGGAGATGGCGAGTCAGCATCGTCAAATTCATCTTTGCAGCCGACACTGATTCAGAAAACACCAGTTTATTAATAAACAATTAAAATGTCTCCTTGCTGTTTTTTTCCGACACTTTCATAATCATTACTTCTTCCGGTGCTTTGCAGCAAGCTTTATGTGTGCGCTTGAGAGTGGAATAGGCATATATTACGCCCATATATATTAAACGCTCATTATGGTTTAGTATTGTCCTCACTATTAAAGTAATTAAATTAATATAAACATGCCTTTAGTCGACTAATGGCTTAAATGAACAACTACTATTTGACTAGAAAAATCTTTAGACTTATGAAAGGCCAAAGAAAGAAAGAATGAAAGAGTGCTATGTATCACTGACCCCGGAGGTCTTCTCCGATGCCTAAGGCCAGTCCATCCTTGGTCCATTGCACAATGCCCGAATAGTTGAAGACCACGCAGGACAGGACCACCCTCTGGCCCAGAACCACTGACTGGTCTGCAGGCTCCTGAGAGAACCGCGCCGTCCGCACTGAAACACAACAGCCACAGTTATTACAAATATTAAGATGTCATGAGTGTTTGTATAACAAAAACAGTGCAATTACTGAAAGAACTGAGGCTCTAGTTCAGTTTACTTCATGCGTTTGATGCAGCGCAAGTTAAAATGCAACAATATACTGTATGTAAAAAGTATTTGATTATGTTAATAAAACTAGCAGAGATTAAATCAGGATAATAAGTTATTTTGGAGAATATATTACAGGAAACGTTCACACAAAAACTACATTTTTTAATCATATTTTAATCATTTATATATCTAATCAGCCTCGCTGCGTTTTAATCAGTCATGTGACACATGACAACCAATCACTGGCATTCAACCTGGTTTAACGAGTCTTTAGCAGCATTAACAATCTGCTAAACTATGGCCTGGTTTCACAGACAGGGTTTAGATTAAGGCAGGATTAGGCCTTAGTTCACTATTAGGACATTTATGTAGCTTTTGTAAATGTGCCTTTGAAAAAAAAAACATTACTGGTGTGCATCTTTTTAGGATATATCAGTGCAAGTTGCTTTCAGTTTAGACAACTCAAACATGCATTCTAGTTTGAGACTAGACTTAAGCCTTGTGAAATAGGGGATCTGAAAGTCTGAAGGGTTTGTAATGATATTAGGGTAAGTAATTGATGACGGAAATGATTTAATTGATAAAACCTGACATTAAGAAAAGTTCATATGACTGACTAAACAAGCAACAATCTCAAAGACTGAAACGCAGCATTACGCCTGCATCCACTGAGCAATTTCACTCTTACAATCAATCTTCTGAGTAAGTCAATGTGGGTTTTTGGAAGAAGGAACGTGTCCCTTGATACCAAATTCCAGACACATTTCTTCACCCGCAAAACATGGTATCCACCAGAGTCGCTCTCTTTCTCTGACACACAGGAGGATATTTGATACACCAGACAAGCCCGAGTCTCCAGCTTGAAGAACTGACTTACAATGAAAGCTTTCATTCAGAGCCTGAGTTGTGGATCTTTAATTGGACTGAAATCAAGAATGTTGTAAATTAAGTAAGGGCAACTCATATTTTCCCCGCATTCTTCTTTTCTTCGCTCAGTACTAGTTTCTTTCTTTCTTTCTTTTTCTTTCTATCTTTCTTTTTCCACCAGAAGGCAGTTTGCAACCTTCCTTGTTCACTTTTTCTCTTCCTTTCAAAAATGAAAGTCCTGTCATGATTTTTATCCACCCTCACATTGTCTCAAACCTGCATGACATTCTTTCTTCTGCAGAACACAAAAGGAGAAATTGTGAAGTGTACTAGTTTTCTCTTTTCCATGTACTACAGTATAAGGAATGGAGACTTAAGGGATAGTTCACACAAACGCGTGTGTGTGTGTGTGTGTGTGTGTGTGTGTGTGTGTGTGTGTGTGTGTGTGTGTGTGTGTGTGAATTGTGTGTGTCTACAGAATTTTCCTTTTTGGGTTTCATTTTGAATTTTTTTAAGATCAAAAAAGACACTAAAGCACCAAAGTAAATCAGAAAAGTTTCATAAAAGTTGTCCGGATCAAATGATTCAGGACTCTAGACTCAAAAACTCAAAATTATTTATGAATCACTAGGATTTTCAGTGAATAAAACGACTTAAAGTGCCCCTATTATGCTTTTTTGAATATTACCTTTTCATGCAGTGTGCAATATAGCTGTTTGTTACAAACCTATGTAACAATGTAACACATTTGCATAATGCCAGTCTATGGTTTTCATTGGCTGCCTGTGAACGATGTCAACTTTGACCCTCAGACACTGTAGTTGTAGCTGAGACTGGAAGAGTTTGGTTCGTGTTGTTCATGTCAAGAAGACGCTGTTTTCAGCTCCGATAATCCAATCTGATGCACTTCAAAAGGACGAGGACTCGCGCTGGAATTTATATGGAAAACCAGAGGCCATCGTTACTGTTAATATTACTGTGTATCAAGCACTGTGTAAGCCTCCGAAGTTGAAATTCAGATATGGTAATGGACATTTTAGTTCCAACACATGCTGAAAAGCAGTAGACCAATCACAACAGGCATGGACCATCTGACCAATCAGAGCAGAGTAGACCAATCACAACACACTGGGCCATCTGACCAATCAGAGCAGAGTAGACTTTTGGAAAGGAGGGATTTAAAGAGACTCAATCTTCGAACAAACCGTTTTCAGACTCTGAGAAATTAGGGGATACTGCTGTGTATATTATTAGAAGATTAAGTTCAAACCAGTGCTGTTATTGTTAGCTAAAACTAAACATATTAAAAATAGTTTGATAGTACCTGAAATAAAGCTGAAATAAAACAAAATATTAATATTAAATCAAAAACTTAAAATAAAATGAAAGAATTAGAAATGTTGCCTTGGCAAAACAAGTAATAAAAAAAATAAATAAATAAAAAAAAAATAATAATAAATTAAAGCTAAATAGAAGCATTAAAAATAGAAAACACCATTACTTAAATGATGGCTAAAATAACCCTGCTTCAAACATCATGTCACATGGACCACTTTTATTTCCCTTAGGAAGCTTGAAAGCTTCAAATCTCATTCACTAATACTGCACGGAAAAGATCAATTCGTTCAGAATTTGTCTCACTAAAGAAAGAAAGTCGTACAGGTTTGAAATGACATGCTAGTGAGTAAATGACAGAAATTAATTTCCCTTTAACTTTTTCTACTAGGATTTCCTAGTAATAGCATCATCTAGTTTGGAGTAAAATTAGCAAGAACATTCGTTACTTTTGATCCGTTTTGTCATTTTTGCACAGTTTTCTATCCTTCTTGTTTAAATCCATTTTCCTCTCCCCAGCCCTGCCTTCTATTTCTGTGGTCTTCCTCTCCGGTTGGAGGGGGTTTGGAGACACGCTGTCACAATCCATTTATCACATTAAATATCAGCCCTCTAGCCCTCTCTTGTTCTCTCGCTCCCTCTCTCTCGTCTCTCATCCCTCCAGCATTCCTCTGTAGGTCCCCATCTCTCTCAGTTTCTTAACAACTGGCATATGCCCACTCATCCCCCCATGACCCTATCCCTCACTCTTTCTCTCCATGTCTGTTTGCTCTCCTTCCCGTGCAACATCCATGATCACTTTGGGTGAAATTGAATGAAGTCAACAAGGGGAAACAATGCTCTAATGACCATTAAAAACATCATATATTCGGTAGGATAATGCAGTTAATATGTTGCTCTGACATACCAAACTCCTTTTTTTTTCTGCTTGCAGTTTAATAACATCACGTAAATCTCATACTTACAGGGATAGTTCAACAAAAACTGAAAATTTCATCATCTTTTGCTTGCCCTCATGTCATTCCAAACCTTTACGATTTTCCTTTTTTTTCTGTAGTGTTGTTATCGTTAACTAAAACAAAACTATTAAACTAAAACTATATAAAAATAATGCTGACAAAATGATTAATCACATCTAACATAAAAATTTGTATATGAAACTGAAACTATTAAAATAAAAGCTAATTCAAAATGTTAATAAATGCTATAATAGTATATAAATAGTTCTAAAATATCACCGTTCTGGACACAAATTATGATATTTTAAAGAATATTTCTACTGTTCCAGTCCATTTAATGAAGGTCAATGGGGTCCAAAAACGATAATGCTCCCACTTTCACTTTCACAATATCACAAGGGTGAGTAAATAACGACATATTCACTCACAAAAGTGACTAGATTTATGATTTACAATAAATCATAAATCAAGAAAGAGTGACTTGAGCCATCTCAAAGACTCTTATGACTTGAGCCAGTAAAGCAACCACCTAGCATAAAATTAAGCAACTGCATAATCACTCTGTGGTAACTAACCACCCACAACACTCTAGCATTGTTGTTCCATCACATGTCCTATGGAAAATATAGTTTCAAGTTACTATAGTTGTTGTTATTATACAACGGGGCCGTATTTGGCCTTCGCTAAAATCCATATCCATTAACATTATTACATCACAGGGAGGTCATGCAACCCAATGTGACAATGCACTTTACTGTCGTGTAAAGCATCAGTGTATTATGACTCCTTTCTATAGAAAATTATTCCGCTGAAATGGTCCTCCTCCATGCAGCTCAAACGTTTTGTGCACATATAAATGTACGTTCATCTAATACATGCATAAAATGGGAGACCAGTGTACAGTACGCAAAAAGTAGCATTCATCAAACAGCACATGAACAATATGCAGATTCAATATCCGCTGGGACACTTGCTATTCCATGAGGCCACTGGAGCCTATAGGAGCTGTCAGATCCAAAACGAGAACTGATTCGGAGGCTTTTTTCAAGTGCTATAGATATTCCTCATGGTGAATTTGTACTTGTTTAATGTCACTCAAACTGTCTATTATTCTGATTTTCTAGACTATTTTAGGTCGTAAAGTGCGCAGAATATATTAAAATTTAGCGCATGGCATGTATTTATGATCCTTATCTGGGCAGCGTGTGCCTGAGCCTCCCCAGCTCTACAGCGCCCCACAGTTTTCCCAATGTCAATCTGTGGTGAAAAATGGAACTGCAGCGCGCTCTAACTGAGGGCCAGAGACTTTATTCACAGCAGCGGCATCTTTGTTCTTTAACGGGAATGAAAGCGAGGCTGTGAGGGATAGACATACATCTCTTCAGTGGGTTGAACTGTTTGTTATTTAATGTGTTTTTGGATTGTTCTGACGAAACAGTACAAAATATATTTCCAAGGAATTTCAGAGGACAAATAAAATCTAAACAAAACATAAGCTCTAGAAAATTATAAGGGATCTAGGAGTTTTATACAGCGGGTGCCATTAAAAACACGGTAAATGTATCCCTCCCTCACAGCCTCGCTTTCATACGGCGCTGCTCTGAATAAGGTCTATTTGGGCAGATTATTTCAGACTGCCCGCTTATTTTCGCGTTTGCGTTTCCTAAACCTCGCTCCAGACCAAGACGATATCAATCCGATTCAGCTATGTGTATATTAGTCTGCATCAGGTCAGTAACTATTTGGCTCGTAATATTCTAAATTAAAACAACATTTGGAGGCAATAAATAGGCCTACTACATTAAACTAAAGCAATTCTAAGATAGAGTTCTGTGAGTGTGTACCCCAGTCTATGGTGTGTACTAAAGTCTGTCAATCAACAGTGTTAGAGCGCCACCCTCAGGCTGAATAACGCAACCTCTGCCAAAAATGTGTCTTAAAAAAAAAAAAAGCTTACAAAATGTTTCTCATACATTGCGCTAAGACCCAGAATCTGGCCTACTTAAAGGGACAGTTCACACAAAAATGAAAATTCTGTCATCAATTATTCCCCCTCATGTCGTTCCAAACCCATAAGACTTTCGTTCATTTTCGAAACACAATTGAAGATCTCTTTAATGGAATCCGAGAGATTTCTGTCCCTCCATTGACAGCTACACAACTACCGCATTGACGCTTCAAAAAGTTCATAAAGCGATCCTAAAACGAATCCATATGAATTGAGCGGTTTAATCCACAATTTCTGAAGAGACACGATTGATTTATATGATGAACAGATTGAATTTAGCCTTTTTATTCACATATAAACATTGATCAGCGAACATAAAAAACACAGACACTTTTCAAAATATCTTTTGTATTCTGCAGAAGAAAGTGAGGGTGAGTAAATGACGACAGATTTTTAATTTTGGGAAAAACTATTATTTTACAGTTTAAAAAAAATCTATTTGAATCTAAATTTCTATTTCTCAACAATGATTCAATACATTGTGTAAAGAAAGTAATGTGAAATCTTCTGAATATGACATTTTTGTTTGTCTCTGTAAATAAAAGGAGACTGATCAAAATTGCCACACTTTTTATTTTTACCCAAGAATATTTCTCAGAATGGCCTCTTTATTATTGTCCAAGAAAAAAAGTTTCAGCTTGACCTTTTGTGAAAACATGCTCATAGTGGAGATGTTACAACTTTTGCATTACAACTTTTGACCTATAACCCTTGTGACAACTTCCCATGTGACATTTAGCCCCGCTCTCTCCTATAAGGTCCCACTACATGCTTGTTATTTATGAATTAACCAGAAAAAAAAGGGTGACAAAGGAGAAAGAGGAAAAGGGGAAGAGAGAAAGACACAGGGGGGATGAGGACAGAAAAACAAACACAGAGAGAGAGAGAGAGAGAGAGAGAGAGAGAGAGAGAGACATGGCTGGATTGGGAGTAAAAGACATCTAATGAGAGAGGACCTGAGAGAGAGCGAGAGAGGGCTTGTATAGTTTTCATTATGTGGGTTATGCTGCAGCGACAAATTTAGAGTGTCCTGATTTTCTTGAGTCACTGATCCCTGGGTACCAGCAGTAGTCCATGCCACACTGCCAACATCCTGACCGCACAAAGACGTGGTCACACACACACTCCGACCACACTTACACACCACACTCGTGTCAGGAACCACTTGACCGACCTGAGAGAACAGCCTCTCATCAAGGGATCACCGAATCACAAACCCAGCACACCAGAAAATTCACTTCTGTCAACAAACATAAATCATAAAGATTATCAGTTTTCACTCCAAGATAACCGGATCCAATGAAACGCCTTCAAATGCGTGCGCCTTATAGTATGAAAATATTCAAATGCGCAGCAAAGACTGAGATGATGTCATTTATATATAAACCCCTTCATGAATAGAGATAAAAATGGATAAGCCCCGCCCCCTTTCCCATTAACCAGAGAGAACTCTGCAGATGACATATTGAAAGATTAGTATTTTTGTCTTGTTTTCCAATACCTAAACCTAAATCAAGATACGGTACCTTAAGAAGCAAAGTGACATACGATATTAAGTCTTAATGTCTGAAAAAAAAAATGCTTAAAACAAGAGTAAATATCTGCCAATGTGGAAGAAAAAATAAACTTGTTTTCCCTTTATCTGCCTTTATCCAACTGGCAGATATTTGTTTTAAAGTTGCATTGTGTAATATTTAGGAGGATCTGTTGACAGAAATGCAATATCATAACTATGTTTTCAGTGGTGTACCTTACATAATGAACTGTTATGTTTTTATTACCTTAAAACGAGCCATTTCTACATACTGTACACCCAGGGTCCCCTTACATTGAGCCATTTTGCGCCACCATTTTTATACAGTAGCCCTATACAGACAAACGCGTTTCGTCACTATTTTGTTCTTCGTGCAAATAATCTGCTAAAGTCAGCGAATAAAACACTGACACAATGATGAACAAGTAACAATAATATTTGCAGTAACATATCGTTTTACTGAATAATTAAGTAAACCTAATTTCTTAATTTATCTTTGTAAAGAAACCCCATTGTTTAACTGGCAAGTCTCTGCTGTGTCAGACGACGACGACATCTTTTCCTGTCGGCCACCGTAACTTCTGTTGTTTGCAATTCGCAACCTCACCACTAGATACCGCTAAAAACTACACAGTGCACCTTTGTTTTTGTTTATATATATCACTATATAGTATAGGCTATATATAGATATATTGCTTGTATCTTGATTTCTTGATTAAAGAATATTTAGATGTTTGTAATTTGTACTGGAAAACAAGACAAAAACACTCAAATAGTTTTTTGCAGGTTTATTTATTACATTGTACAGACAAAAGTAAGTAAAAAAAACTGTTTTAATTTGCACTTATTACGCAAAAACAAAGAAATTTTAGAGCATCTGAAACAGCATTTTCAGTGTCCCATCACATTTTACTGGTTCATCCAGCATTTCATTCTTTTTGTACCAGTTAAACAATTACGTAATGTTTTTTGAGATTACGTATGAGAATCGAAGACAAAAAAATACTGTCCCCATTACCTTCCTCGGCACTCTTTAATCAAAACGGACCCTTCGAGGTAAAAATCCTAGATACTACCAGCAAAATCAGCACTGACAAAAAAAAAAGCAGAGCTGTTCTTTAAAACTCCTCCGTGCGCATGCAGCGCGACGGACCAGACACTTCTGTGACTTCATGCGCGAGCCACTCTCAGACAACAAAGGAGTGTGTCTGGACCAGGAATACGTCACCTGCTGCGGTCAAGGTGCCTGTGCAGGAGCAACGGGGGAAAAACAACGACTCCGAGTGCATTTGACACCTCGACACAGAACAGACAGCCACTTCTAATGCTTTCCATGCTCGAATCATTTTATTGTCCATTTCTGATTTCATACATCGTTAAACCGCTGTGTGTGGCTGCCATTGATAAATTAGCATCATATTATTTATTAGTGTACATAAAGCTGTCGTAATCCTTACGTCTGTCCATTTTTTAATGCATCCTCTGTCATAACCCCTCTCTCCGTGCCTTTTTTCATCCCCTGCTCCTCCAACCAATCGGGCACTTTCACTAGCTCATAGTGTAGCGTCACCATAGCAACAGCTGACGTATGCAAAAAACTACCCCAAAAGTTTTTTCCTCGTTTGCAGGAATGTGCATGTGTGTGTATGCATTCATGTTTGTGGTTCGCTTATGTGTGTGTATACTCCTGGTGCTTTTTTAAAACATTTAAACAGTTAAATGTCCTGTTAAACAATTACTTGAGATGCATTTTTGATGAATTTAAAATCTGCATATCAGCTATAGCATGAAAAAGGCTAATACTGATGATTTTCATTAATTAACGGCATTAAGGCACTGAGTTGCATAATGTATGTTGCATAATCCAACGTTTTTACGTCACTGTCCCGATCGGGCCAGTGTTGCATCTTCACAAAAGTTTATCCTTTGCACGTGCTTTTAAGCCTTGCCAATTTAAATATTTAAGAGCAAGAAAATGTGAAAAAGAACTCCGTTTGGTACCCACTGTGAGATTAGTTTTATGTGCGCACACATTCGAAACGTTCGGCGGGAAAGCTACGTTTTAGACAGCGCCACGAGATCTCGCGATATTAAAATGTGACGAGATTTCTCGTCGAGGTGAAAAGCCGTCTCGCGATATCGCCATGACGAAGCGTGAGGAATGAAATTAGCATAGAATTGCTTTTTTAAATAGAGATAATTTATAGAGTTTTTTATTTAATTCAGTTGGATAACGGTCGCTTCAATTGTAGGCTATCTAAACGTCTGCTCTGCTCAGCACAAGCTACAGAGTCGCACAGAAGAAATCACAGTTCACTGATCGTGTGACGAGAGCATAGACTGTAAAGGTTCCAAGATGAAGGGAAAACTCTGAGAACAGCCAATTAAAAACTGTTTATTGTTGATATTTTGTGAATGACATCATGTTGATGATGATGATTATTATGATGATGATGATGATGATGATGCAATAAGTTTAATACAGGTCATGATGGTGGTCTCATGATGGAAAAGCTTACAGGGATAGTTCATTAAAATAATGTATACTCTTGCCCCCCCAAACCTGTCTATTATTATTTTATGGTGGAACACAAAATGAGAACATTTTAAAGTGCCCCTATTGTGCTATTTTAAAGTTTATTAATTTTGTTTTGGAGGTCTCCTTCAATAGGTTTACATGCATCCAAGGTCAAAAAAACTTTAATTTTCTCATAATATACATTGCACATAACCTCAATTCTCTCAGAGTCTGAAAACGGTTAGTTTGAAAATTCGGTCTCTCTAAACCCCTCCTTTCCGAGAGCCTACTCTGCTCTGATTGGTCAGATGGCCCAGTCTGTTGTGATTGGTCTACTCTGCTCTGATTGGTCAG
>JAPMNU011380396.1:0-11030 GCA_029874995.1 Alburnus alburnus
AGACAAAAATGTTCAGAGATTCTTTTAGGACTCACTGGGTAATTTGTTAAAACTGGACTCTCTTCCCTGCTGCTCCTGCAGGTTGGGGCTGTTATGTTTGATAAGACGGGCACCATCACTAATGGTGTGCCGCAGGTGACCCGAGTACTGGTTCTGTGGGACCGAGCAAGGCTTCCTCTTCGGAAGGTTCTGGCTGTGGTGGGCACCGCCGAGGCCAGCAGTGAACATCCACTGGGCATAGCTGTCGCAAAGCATTGCAAAGAGGTTTGGGAAAGCCACCACACACATCAAACTTTGAAACTTCAGGACAGTATCACATGATCCAGCTGTACATTCAAAAGTCTCCAAAATTGTGGAAAAAAATTGTTTTCCACCCACTTGTGTTTCCATGTCTGTTTGATGAAAGTGCTCTTGCAGGTTAAAAGAGGTTTCTAAATCTGTCTGCTTCTAAATCTGTCTCTCTGTAGGAGTTGGGAACAGAAACTCTGGGCTCCTGCCATGACTTCCAGGCTGTTCCAGGCTGTGGAATCAGTTGTAAAGTCTCCAACATTGAGGATCTGCTGCAGAACAGCTCAAAGACACAAGAAACAAACACACCCGCAGCAAAGCAAACACCACTTGTCACTATCCAAGGAGCCACCACAGATGAGAGCAGCTTGGTGGCAGGCACAGATTCAGGGTCAGGTAAGGTAAATGTGGGTTATTGGTGCCTCCTACTGTGAGCTTTGTGTATTACATTTTCAGAGTCTTTTTCCTTTAAAAGGGCCTTTTTCTATATTTTTCCATTGATATTTTATCATATTAATATTTCCAGCACTTAACATTGCTTATGTAGTTTTAAAGCATAAAAGCTTTGTTGTGTGTCAGTTTTTTGTATTTTCATGTATTTATCTATTTATTTATTTCAGTTTGATTGCGGCTCAGATTTCCTTGAATGAATGAATCTCTTGGTGTATGAAGACAGATGCACAGTACTGATATATGTATATGTGTTTTCTCAGATTGCCCCTCATACTCTGTTTTGATCGGGAACAGACAGTGGATGTTGCGGAACGGTTTGGAGGTCACATCTGATGTGGATGATGCCATGAGCAGCCATGAGACTAAAGGACAGACAGCCATACTTGTGGCCATTGATGGTACCACCCCAAGTTCATTAAATGACCTTTTGTGTTTATTTGCATGTTAAGAAAATAAGTTTTGTCTAATAGGCATTTATTATTAAAAATAAAAATGTTCATGACTGGGAAACAGAAGAACACAACAAACAAAACATATTCCTGACAATATTAAAGGTGCAGTAAGCAATTTCAGCATTAAGGGGCGTGTCCACTCATGAGGGGGGAGGTGCCTGTGCTACATAGCGTGTTCATGGATTTTGGGGTGGAGCTATCAAGATAGAGGTGTGATCCTTTTGGGTAGGGGCGTGTTTGCTTTTGTATTTTCAAATATCATCAATTTCTCAGAAATCGCTTACTGCACCTTTAACAGAACTTGCCAGTGTGTCTAATTTTAAAATGGTCGTCATACTTTTTCCGCCTGACGTCCATTTATAATATATTTTGTATTTATTATTAGTTAAATCAAGCTATTAAAAGACAAGTTCTTCCAAAAATGGAAATAATCCCATAATATACTCACCCTCAAGACATCCTAGGTGCATATCACTTTCTTCTTTCAGCCGATCACAATAGGAGTTATATTAAATAATATCCTGGCTCTTATCCTGGATTTTTGAAGCTCCAAAAAGTGCATCCATCCATCATAAAAGTAATCCATACGACTCCAGTTGGTTAATAAAGGCTTTCTCAAGCAAAGAAATGGGTTTTTGTTTGAAATATACCCATAGAAGACCTCTGACCGAATTAGAAGTCTAAAACGGGAAATTTGTCAGAAAAATGTCAGAGGATTTTGATATAAGAGAAGAGTAGCTATGTTATACGTCGGGTCAGAAGTCACCCTTCCGCTGGACCTCAACTATCTTGTGAACAGACGTACAGCTGTTGCCGGAAGCCGTAATTATAGTTTAAGTTTTAAATATGGATATTTTTCTTACAAAAACCCATTGCTTTGCTTCAGAAGGCCTTTATTAATCCACTGGTGTCGAATGGATTACTTTTATGATGGATGGATGCACTTTTAGGAGCTTCAAAAACTCAGGCACAATTCAATGCCATTATAAAGATATTTAAAGCTATTATTAATTATAACTCCGATTGTGATCGGCTGAAAGAAGAAAGTCATGTACACCTATGACCTGATGGTGAGTAAATAATGGTATAATTGTCATTTTTGGGTCAACTACTCCTTTAAATGTCAAGCTTTTTTTGTCTCAAAAGGTCATCACTCTTTTTCTCCCCCTTTCTATGTCTTTTTTTTAGGTGTCTTGTGTGCTATGTTGGCTGTGGCAGATACTGTAAAGCCAGAGTCGGCTCTAGCTGTTCACACCCTGTGCAGTATGGGAATAGAGGTCTTCATGATCACAGGAGACAACAGACGTACAGCCCGGGCCATCGCCACACAGGTGCATATCCATACATGCATTTTGCCTAGAACCAAATAAAATACGAGCAGGAATTCATATAATAACACAAAATAATATAAAATATCACAAGCTGGATTCAAACTCAAGTCGTTCACACATAAGCACCACCTTTCAGAATACTGAAGTATGTTCATAAAGGTATGGTCATAATTACATCTGTTCTGTAAATTTTCACAGATGAAATCCAGTTATTTTAATATTTCAGAAATTTCATAACAGTTTCAAGTTGGTCACGTTGATTCGCCGCACTGACCAACAGAAAGCGGCTTTGTTTGAAAGTGACTTTTGTGTGAGCTGTGCTTTATACATCACTACACTATTAATAATGGCCCTTTTTCATCTGCAACCAACATTTCTCTAATGTGACCACCATGTTTCTGACAACCAATTTGCATTTTGTGTTTTTGTGTCTTTGACTTTGTCTGGTAGTATTTACACCAGAAAACACTGTTTTATTTTACAGGTAGGCATCAGGAAGGTGTTTGCAGAAGTCTTGCCCTCCCATAAAGTGGCAAAGGTCCAGGAATTGCAGGAAAGAGGTCTGAAAGTTGCAATGGTCGGCGATGGGGTCAATGACTCGCCCGCTCTTGCCCATGCTGATTTAGGCATCGCCATAGGAACGGGCACTGATGTTGCCATCGAGGCAGCAGATATTGTCCTTATACGGGTGAGTTACCCAATTAAAATAGATTTATCAGGAAATAAAGGGGAAATTCTATTTATAAAATTCAATTACGTTTTGTGTTGATGTAGAATGATCTGCTGGATGTGGTGGCCAGTATCGAGTTGTCTAAAAAAACAGTGCAGAGAATCCGGATAAACTTTGTGTTTGCTCTCATTTATAACTTGCTTGGCATCCCTATTGCAGCAGGTAAACAGATCCAACCACACTGGTTCCAATGTTTTCTTACATTAGTGAGTACTGTGTGCATTCAGTAATAGATGGATGTGGTTTACTGATTTTCAGGTGTGTTCATGCCTGTCGGTCTGGTGCTGCAGCCGTGGATGGGCTCTGCTGCGATGGCAGCTTCATCTGTCTCAGTGGTGCTCTCTTCTCTACTGTTGCGACTGTGAGTGCACACTACAGTACACCATCATCATGTGGTCTTCACATCAGTGAACACTTTATAGCTCTTTTCCAAAATCAAGAAAATTTCTCATAAGCTGCATTGAATAAAATGTGTTGTTAGGTAACCTAAAATGTGCTTAAATGTGTGTTAGCATCAGAGTTGTTAGATTAGCAACATGCTAACACCAGACCGTGGCTGCATCCGATATACTGTAGTAGGCGAAAAAGAGTATGAGTACGTCCAAATTCACAGTACTCATAAAAGATTAGGCAAAAAGTCCACGGATGACCTACTACTTCTGGCGAGATTCTGAAGTGTGCGTACGATAGACACTTTACTATCCCATGAGGCCACGGGAGAGGATTTATGAATGGTAGTGAAGCGACATAACTGAAGCTAGTAGGTCACAAGATAATGAAAACATGACGAATGTAGTATGTCCAGGTTATATTTATACTGCACACATTAATACTATTTAGAACATACTTTTTTAGTGGTCGTGAAGTAATTACTTGTTCAAAATAAGTGCCTACTCAAGAGAGTATGCGATTTCGGACGCAGCCCTTGTTTTAATTTATAAGCAAACTTAGCCATTTTTTAACTTGAATGTGTTACATTATTACAATACAAAACCGGTTTCATCCCTGTCTTGTTTCATTCATCCATCAGCAGTACACAATCCAATGGCTAAATATGCAGTAATGAAGCACACAATCACTCAAGATGGTTTGAATGAGTTGTTAGCTTAGCAAAATGCTTACACCTGACTTTAGCATAGACTGTTAAAAAAAGATGGATGATGTGTTCCCGCCTCCTTCCCATGTAGAAAAATTAAGCCAAAATATTGCAGAAACGGTCTTTGCCGATTGTCACCCGGAGCCCGAGTCTGCGCAGTATGAGGTGGAGCCGCCCATATTCCCGCATTCTCAATTGCAAGCACGTTTTTAGAACTTAAAATAACTAACTAAAACCAAACTTAACACCTCAACATGTCTGTCTGTAGTTTTTAGTTTGGCCCGTGTCCCATTCAATTACATGGAGATGGTGGGATTTATGACTTATACTGCAGCCAGCCACCAGTGGGCGATTGAAATTCTTTGGCTTAATTTTCAGAAACTTCAGGTGCGTTCATGCCATGTCGTAATTGCCGTAATTACGAGATTCCAACTTGTAAAAGCGTTCGAACAGCTTCAAGTGGAACATCACATATTGTCATCTTTTGGTAAATTATGGTAATTAGGACATGGTGTAAACACAGCATTTCTGTTTTTTAACCAAATTTGTAAAAGCAGACAGCCATTTTCAACTTGAATGTGCAAGACTTCCAGTGTCTGCCACTTCCATTTACTTTAGCTGTACAAAAACAGTCCGTAATGCTGGTCGATGTTACAAAATGACATTTGTTATCGTATTATTTTAATTTATTAGCTTATACATAAACACTTGTGCAAATAGTTTTACCATTAACTGCACTTTGTTACTCGTTATAACCTATAGCAGCTAATCAAACAGAAGTCTTAATATAAGTAACTTGTATATATAACTGTGCACTTCACATGATGAATGATAATTCAAACTTATTATGCTCCATTTCGGTTAGGATACTGTCTTGGAGGGTAACTGCCCATGTTGAGGTTTTGGAACAGAGCTCTTCATCATTCCCATGACACTGTAAATATCCTTATCTGTCTCTCTTTTAGCTACAAGAAAACATCAGTGGAGGAGTACGAGTCCAGAGCTCAGAGTCATAAATTCAGTCTGAGTCCATCTCAGGTCAGCACCCACGTAGGACTGGAAAAGCGTCGCTGCAGCCCTCTTTCATTCAGCCGAAGTTTGGACAGACACAGGCGGAGCTTTTCAGGCTCAGGCTCCTCCTCCCTGAAATTAAACTCCTCCCACACCTCCAAAACACAACCCAGCACCTGGGGAAGGAACATTGTGTAAAGCAACTAGCCATGCGTAGACTTCATCAGATGACAGTGTGCCGGAAATATTTTATCATAGAACGACATATAAATATAAAAATTAAAAAATGTACAAATTTTATATAATTTTACAATTTTAGATTTTTGATACTGTTGCTGCAATTACTGTTGTTTGGTAGCAGGAATTTAGCATGAGGATGGAAGCTTTCCCCATGCAGATTTCGCAACAGGTTCAAGCAATGTGAGCTGTCCACCACCAATTTTACCCTTTTTAAGTGGTCTGCTATTTCAATCAGGATTAGTGATATCAACATTTTCTTTTGATTGCATCGGAGAATGGCAATGTATGCGTTTGTGATCATGCATGTAACACCCAATTAATTTTGTACTTAAAGGGTCATGAAAAATTACTTAAAGCTTGTTTTCATTTTCTTTACTTTTTTTATACATCTAATGGCAGAATCTAGAAGCCAGTTTCCAATAATGAATACAGTAAGCAAACTTACATTGGTAAAATTCTGGCAACAATTTCTAACAGCATTTGCTTACTAGATCAGATTATTTAACATTGCTCTCTGGCGGATTGGATTGATGGATCTGGCGAAATGGATAAATGGATTTATTGGTTTGTACAGTACAAGGTTGATTTGGTGCACGTCCTGATATTTCTGCGTTCTTTGGTCATATTTTGTTGATCCTTAAACAACATTACTGTCTGAAAATGTATTCCTAACCCTATCCGTACCCCTAAACCTAACCCTACCCACAAGTTATCCCTAAAATCAGAGGGAAATGAGAGTTGGATAACATTGATGTAGAAGCACCTAACCCTGGTTGTAAGCCTAAAATTGACATGAACTTAAACTCATAAACTTGTCCCTCAAATCTGATTGGTTGATTGGAATGTTGTTCCTGGATCAACAAAGATGGTTCTGCTGATTTGGCATTTCTTGGCCAACAGGTGTCAGTAATGTTGAACATTTGACAAAGGGCAGAGTGTCCTGCAGAGTTTGACACTTTAATTTTTAGAAAAAGTGGATATGTTTATTAAATATACAGTTAGCAGTGTAAAACGAGCCTGTCCATGGGTTTTTAGATACAAAATAAAGTGCATGGTCCCAGCATGGCCTTATATGTGATATTTGTCACTAGTATTGCAGTTACATCATTACAATACAATACAGTTTGAAGTTTTCATCCCCATCCTGTTTCGTTCATCCACCAGCAGTACAATCATATGGCTAAATATACAGTTATGCAGCACACAATCACTCAAGATGGTTGTCAAAAATACATACTACTTGTAAAAATGAAAAGTTCACATTTTTGGCCCAGTGATATTATATGGGGTTACTGTATGCTTGGATGACTAGTTTAAGCCTGCTGCTCAGATTCTCAAATATAGATTGCTTTGGAGTATTGCTTATGTAAAGTGGTCATCATGAGAAATTAAATGTTCATTTATTTTAAATAAAATGTTAATTGTACCATTAAAACAAACTGTAACTTTCTCAACTAATACATTATAAGGGTAAAAGAGCGGTTGGAAAATAGTTATATGATACATTTTGGTGCAAAACCTTAGGGGAAAAAATACAAAAATAACAAAAAATGTAATATTACAAACAAAACAAAAAAACACACAAATGATATTAAAATATGATAATAAAATATACTATTTAAAAATGAATGGTAAAAATTATGCTAAAAATAATACACCCCCTTTAAGAAAAAAAAAAGTGAGCATTGCATGCAAAATTAAAGTGTGTATACCATCTATTTTTGCATCATTTCATTGTAACCTAAACAAAAGCAAAATAATATTCCTTCACTCACAGTTATAGAACTGAGCTCTACTGCTTTGCAAAGGCTTTAATACACATACATATGCATTATTGTAGGTTAATCTATATAGATATCATTCACTTTGAGAGGGATATACAGAATAAATGTAGTTTATGACAGACATTTGTGATAGTAAATTCTCATATAATACTGTTCATTTGAAAGTTGGCACTATTATTATAAAGCAATTCACAGCGACCTGGTATATAAATAATGTTTGTAAATATGCAAACCTGTTTAAAATCATAATTACCATTGCAAATACTTCAGTTTGACCCTACCCTACAGACTGACATCAGCTTCATGAGGATAAAGACTGTATTGCTTTATCAGACCTGAAGGGTCACTAAAAGGGCTTTTCACACTGCAATTATCCCTGGGTTATCCTCATTCTAAACCCCGCTTTTAACCCCAGGTAAAGGGACATTTCACACTTGTAATTTAGAGGCGAGAAAAGTAGGCCTACTGCGTTTTACCCGTGGTCATGAAACCCTGCTCCGGAGCAAGCCAGGGTTAGCACCGCTTTTGCAGTGTTAATTACGGTGCCAGTTGCCAAATGTGCACAGTTTGAAATGAAGCAGTGATTGAAAGCTACAGCTAGAGGTTTAGTGCCTCATATTCAAGTGATTTGTACAGTCACAGAAACACCGCATGAATAAACTGTAGGCTATGTTTCAGCGTTTGAGGGGAAAATGTCAAATGGCGACAGAAAACACGACAATTTGAGTGAAGAAGAAACCGTTTCATTCTTACCTTTATAGTTTGAAAAGTCCATTCAATATTAACTTGATAATACAGTTGATAATGTAGAATGCGCAAGGCCTTTATGCAAACGGATCGCGCGCTGCGTGCGTTCATCCAATCAATGACACTGACACAGCAAATAAGAAGAGGTTTAGGAATAGACCTTATTCAGAGCAGCGCCATGTTTGATTTTTAACGGGAAAGAAAGTGAGACTGTGAGGGACGGACATTCATCTCTTCAGTGTGTTTTTGGATTGTTCTGTTGATGAAACACTGCAAAAATATCATTCCAAGAAATTTCAGTAGACAAAAAAAAAAAAAAAAACTGTGGAAAATTATAAGTGACCTAGCAGCTATACAGCTTTTTACAGCAGGTGCAATTGAAAATACGGTAAGCCTATCCCTCACAGCCTAGCTTTCAGACTGGTCGTGGTGCTGTTCTGAATAAGGTCTATGTACAGTGTGAAACATCATCTTATGAATACCCAGGATTAATTGTTAAAACGTGAACCAACATAACCCAGGATTCTGTTTCCCCAGGGTTTAAAATGACCCACAATTTACTATTTCAAATGTGAAAAGCCCTAAATAATCCTGTAAACACCACTAAATAACCATTTTTTCAGTATCGCATATTGTCTTAGCTTTTATATTCCTCAACTATTTGTTAGCATTTGAGATGTTTCTTGTTGGACATATCGTTCCATATTCTCAGTATCTCCTCTGGTGAAATCTGATGTACAGTCAACACTTTTCGGTAGCGGCATAGACTATAGGTCATTTTCCAGTGATTGAATCCATTGTTCTGGAAGGGCTGAATGCCTAGTTTCCGCAGGCACAGTCCCACGTACACATCCTCCAGATGTAGGAGTCTCGTATGTAGGGAGGTCTTATAGAGCAGCTCCGCCATGTCTCCGGAGAACACGTATCCAGTCCCAGAGCAAAAAGCAGGGTACCTGCTTTCAGGGTAGAGCTCTCTAGACATGAACCACTTGCTGTGAACATCACGTATGGGTCCTCCGTTTATCACGCGACCCGTGAAAAAGCGGTGCCTTGGTTTGCTGTTGGGTTTCAGAAGGTTAAACACTAAGTTGTCCATGTTGACAAATATATCACTGTCGGTTTTCATGATGTACTGTGCATTTGGGCAGAATGAGGACACCCACCGCATCCCCATGAGAGTCTTCAGGGTCAAATTGTGGTAGGAATCCACAAAGTCCTCGACTAGGATGTCATGGAAGATCTGGCTCTCTTGTTCCACCATCTGGTTGAGCACAGGTTCAGTGCTGAACCCGAGAAGAAACAGCGTCACAATGCGAACATCGCTGAATATGTTCTCATCTCCCCACGTCTCCCGGATTGCCTGCCGGGCGTCAAACTCCTTGTGGTTGGTGCTGATGAGGAGGACAAGAAAGGGCGTTGTGCCTTCACATTTTTTGGGCTCATTGATGAGGAACTTGAAATTGTGTGGGTTCAGAGTACGCGTGCGGATATTGCTGAGCGTGTCGTTCTTCGAGAGCCGCGGGAGCGGTTTGCGGACGAAGTTCATCTGACCCACGTAGGTGGTTGAGGGCCGGGAGCCGCTGAGATACCACAGAGCACTGGCCCAGCAGACCACAGTCAGCAAATACAGGCATGACACCTTGGATGGCATCTCGTCAGTGGCTGGATCACCTGCCAATCACACGTGTTCAGCCCACAGGCCAATCACGTGTAGTTATTTGGAAAACATGGCTCAAATGAGCACAAGCCCTCCATCTTTTGATGTCAGTGATGGTTTAGTTTTGCTCAGATGTATTCGTTCTGGAAACACAAACATTACTCAACATTTTCCTCACGTACCAAATGCCACCAATTATCTCTTGTTATTTAAATGGATATCTATGTTCTTTCATATGCAGTTATTGATAAAGGACAAAGAAAGCATTCTCTTTACTCGTTCTCATTCTAGATCGGTGGTTCTCAACCAAGTGGCCAGGACCAAGCAGGTGCATCAGCAAACTTCCAAGGGATGACTTAAAATTATTTGTAGCACTTTATTTTACAGTCCTGTTCCCCATATAGATACTATGTACTTATTATAGTAATTAAAATAACTAGGTAATAACTAGATACTAACCCTGAGCCTTCACCAAAACCTAATCTTAAAGGGATATTTCACCGCTGGAAAGATGAATGAGTATTTAAATTGGGTCATTTATGTAGTAGAAATGTGAAATTATTATAGAAGTTGGTGTCTTCTAGACAGAGAAAAGCCAGAAAATGTATTTTTGGCTCATGTGGATGAAATACAACAACTCCCAGAATGCACTTGCTTCGCTGCCCTACGAGGCCACTGCCAACCCACGCCTACCGGTTACAGAGGGCAGTATCGGAAGAAATTATACAACTAGGCTATAGTTGACTCGAAACTGAAAAGACGCAGTTTTATCGTGAAATCCCACCCCCTATGGGCGGGTTGAAAACAAGCAGAACAAGCTCCTCCTACTGGCTGTAGTCTCTAGCCTCTGGCCAAAAAAGCCTCAGATGACGCAAAATGACGCATTTTGCATCATCTGAGTTTTTTTCCAGACACACAATACAGAAATCTCTCATCTCAAGGGGACATGAGGGAGGGAAGCACGGTCATTCGAAAATACTAGTGGGTTTCTACTGATACAAAGCTTAATGCTTTCCCTTTTTCAAAGGGTGAAGTATCCCTTAAACACATGTAGTTACCTTATATTAACCAGTACTTTCTTAGTTAAGTACATGTAAGTGCAAGTACTGTAAAATAAAGTGCAACCAGTTATTCAAATTAATATATTATGATTATTAATACAATTTATATTAATAATATTACCAATAAATTAAAACAATTCAACTTTATTAAAATGCTTAAAAATACATAAAATCTAGAAA
>JAPMNU011380453.1:0-11566 GCA_029874995.1 Alburnus alburnus
GACGGGAGGGGGTGGAGCTTAGAAGAGGTGCCGCTTTCAAATCTTGCTAGCTCTCCAACATTACCTACTATAGCTTTAAAGTCTGCTAAATTGGAACAACTAATTTTGTACTTAATGCACTTTAGTTATACTGAAATAGTACTGAGGTCCAACTTAAGCTATACTTCAGTATATTTGACTGTGCTAAAGTGGAACTATTGCAATTATACATTAGGTACACGTTAAATATATTGCATTTAAAAACTGATGTTATACAGAGATCATACTATCCTTACTAATAGTGACATTAAGCACATTTTAGGCTTAATATTAAGAAATGTGCATTGTGCAATAAATAAGTTCTCCAAATAAAGTTTAATTACAATATTTATATCAGTAAGTCTCAAGCGATATGTCAGTAAATATGTTAATGGATTTGTAGTATACTTATTATGAAATAAATGCTTTTTGGTATAGGTTTTTTTCACTAGGGTAATATTTCACCAAAAAAAAGTATTTCTGCATGATTCTGTCACCTGTTAAAATTTTGTATATTTCCTTGACTTCTTCTGTGCCTCAAACTTTCCCTTTTCTGTGGTACTTTTACTCTGCTCTCCCTCGAGCTCTCGGCAGCACAGTACTTTTCATCCCACTCGGCCTATTGGACAGACGGACAAGAAAACTGCTCATCGTAACCGTAGGCTTCATTCTGCTGTACTCTTTTCTGCCCCACAAGGAGCTCCGCTTCATCATCTACACCTTCCCCGTGTTCAACTTGATTGCTGCCTGCGGTTGTTCCTTCATGTAAGCTGAACATGTTTTGACAGTAGCTATTAATGAGGTCATGAACTGGCGAATCAATTTTCTTGGTAATTACACATTTAAGTGGTTACTCTACAATAAAACATACTGCAATTTTCAGAACTTGAAACTAACTCTCCAGTTTAAAATTTGAACGATCCTTTTCTACCCTCCTGAAACGCATGGATATGAAATCGGGAGATTATTCTCAACATATTTTTTCAAAATATCTTTTATTGAAAGATGACAGTGCCAAGTATTTTGTTTTCTGAGGCAGCACTGCTAAATATATTTATTTTTTGCTGCGCACAACTGAGGATGGACAATGATAATTTGTACAAATATTTTACCATTTTCGTAGTGCAAAAAAAAAACATTAAAAACTTTATATGCTAACCTTGAGAAACAGTATAAAAATGTGAAACTGCATTTCATGACCTCATTAAAGTGCATTTGTTTCACAGTCATTCAATTCAGTTTTACTTATAGTGCTTTGTACATCACATATAGTATCAAAGCAGCTTCACAGGGAAAAGAATAATGAAAAGAAATGTCTCTTTCTTGCACTTAATACGACATGCTTATGGCTTCACATAACCACCACTTTGAGTTTCGCTCGCATTTAGAATCAATGAAGTGTCTGTATTGCCATCATGATGATCCGGTGACAGTGCTATTTTAATTTAGAATCTGATTTCAAAAGGATCATTGTAGATGGAGCAGATCCAATCATGCTGTCATTAAAAACTTGGAGATTCCTTTTCTGATCATGCACAAAAAAAGTGAGATCCGTAAAAAAAGCTGTTGCATTATTGCTAATTAAATGAATAACTAATTCGACCAAAAATAGAAATAAAAAGCCTATGATAAAAAAGACATTTTGTTCGTTTGGTAATACTTTACAATAAGGCTTCATTTACTTACTTTAACTAAGAATGAACAATATTTCTACAGCATTTGTTAATCTTAGTTAATGTTAATATCAACATTTGCTAATACATTATTAAAATCAAAAGTTGTATTTGTTAACATTAGTTAATGCACTGAACTAACACGAAGAAACAATGAACAGTTACATTTTTATTAACTAATGTTAACAACGATGAATAAATATTGTAACAAGTGTATTGCTCATTGTTAGTTAATTTTAGTTAATACATTAATGTTAACCAATTAGACCTTATTGTAAAGTGTTACTGTTAGTTTTTTTTCTTCTTCTGTCACAAAGCATTTGAAATTACCCATCAGTGTTTTTTATATTTCCGTAAATGATAGACAATTTTCAGTTAACACAACTCCTCATATATGTTATATGTTATAATATGTTTTTACTTTTACTTGATATTCTTTCTAGATTATGCTGTTTTGCTCTTATTGGCCCTGCGCTGCTTATTCAGCTTATTTTCAATAAATATGCCTGTATTGGCAAATGATGATATAGTGATGTTTCATGCATTACAGGATAGTCTAAGGTACAATGAATATGTATATAATGCCAAGACAGCATTTTGCAAATATATGCTGTGTATTTATTAGTATCAGATTTGACTATTATTATTATCAGTTTTGAATAATATTAGGACTTGTAAATGAATTGCTCATATACTGTTTATATCACCACCATCTGGCTACTTGCTTAGCACACCAACAAAAGAAATGTATTGAAAAAAGTAAAATTTGTCCTTGAAACCCAGTTATACAGAAAGCTATGGTAGAGAGAGAGTAGCAGAATTCATGAGCATGAGAAGAGAGACCATTATTTATTTGCTTTCCTTTGCATGTGATTAAAACCAAATCTGAGACATTTAAACAGCTGCCTTGCTGTACTTAATGTGTTATAATTAGCAGACTCTCTTCTTTTGTAATGGAAGAGCAAATGTCTTCCTTAATATTCAACCCTACAGTATTTCATTTGAACAAATGTTATTTTTTCTTTTTTGTTTTGTTACAGTTTGAAGAACTACCACAAGTCATGGATGTATAAAATTGGCTCCATAGTTGTGGTAGGACATTTGATGTTAAATGGACTATACACAAGTGTTTCTCTGTATGTTTCCCATCACAACTACCCAGGAGGGAAAGCAATGCAGGAGCTACATAGATTAAAGCCAGCAACAGCAAGTAAGTTGATTTTGATTGCTCATTTAATATTGAATTATTATTGCAATCCAAGCAATCTCATTTAGTTGCATACTTGCCACACAGATGTGTTATTACACATAGATGTACTTGCTGCACAAACAGGAGTCTCACGGTTTCTGGAGCTAAATAGTAACTGGAGGTGTGTGACCATCAAACTATCAAAGATAATTTGATAATTATGTGCAATGAGTGATTTGTCAATGTTTTTCCTTTAATTTCCTAGATATGACAAAAATGAGGATTTGACCCTTGAAGATCCAGTTATGAAAACATATACACACCTGTTAATGGAAGCGAATGCAACCAAGATATTGCTGCTCAAAGACTCTCACAACCCTTTGGTCTTCATCCCAGGATACCAAAGCCTTGCATTTGAGATGTCCCACTTTCCACCTCTCAAAATCAAGCTAAATGACAAACTTGTGCTTCTAGAAAGACATTTAAATAATGAACCTAGATAACGAAAGCATTGGAGTGAAATTGACAAATAAACTGAATGTTTCCAAAAGACCAATAAATGTTTACAAAAGTGGTTATCTGAATTCTGTTGCTAGTCTGTTTTACTGAGGGGAACATTCCAGAGTTTATTGTAAGTGCAGTTTAACACTTCACAGAGGTTTAATTTCATACATTTTTAACTGCCCTAAAAAGGGGTTTTCTGATATTTATTGAGCAGGTTTTTGCAATGGCAGTTTATCTGCTCAATATATATATATANTTTTTGCAATGGCAGTTTATCTGCTCAAAATATATATATATATATATATATATTTTTTTTTTTAACATGCAATTACTGCCTCCCAGTGGTTTGTCTCAACTGTATCTTTTGCATGAATGATGTAAATCTGAATTTACAAATACATTTATAGGGATAGTTCCCCATTTACATTTTTTTTTCATATACTCGCCCTCGTGTCATACCAAACATGCATTAATTTCTTCTGCAGAACACAAAAGATTTAAGAATGTTAGTCACAAAACAATTTTGGAGACCATTTACATTCACTGAATGGACAAAAAAAAAATATACAGATTTTTCAGTCAGACAGATTTTTCAGTCAGACTGTCCTCCTCAACAAAGGCCAAAATAATATACCCCTTTTCCTCCCCTATTATACTGCCACATTTTTTCCCCAGTTTGGATTAGAATTAGAATAGATTTAGCAAGATCGTCCTAATTTGGAAAATATCTGCATCCGCTGACAAACACAAGAAGAAGAAGAAAAATAACATAACCTGAAACAATAACAAATTTAAAAGCAACATGGTTTCAAAGTGTAAAGTTTTATTTACAAATTACCACAAAAAAAAAAAAAAAAAACTAAATTATTCCAGTTTGAATTTTTCCTCTATCAAATTATATTTTGGAAATTATTTATAAAATGTACAGTACACTTCCATGATGTCCCATAATTTAACCCTTTAGATTTATATAAAAAAAGATTTGTGCTTGAGACAAATTTTCAAATAGATTTCAACCTGAAAGTACAGCATTATGTACATTTTTTAACAAATACAAACAAAATGATCATCAGCAAAAAAAAAAAAAAAAAAGATAAAAAACAAAACAAAACAAAAAAACTAATTATAACAGTACCATGAGCCACAAAAATCACAATAAAAGAATTAAATAAAATACATTTAAAACATCTCTCAGTCACAGCATTTATTTTGGGTCATGTATTTATATAAAACAGTATTCAGCATGTAGTTTCAATTTTATAAAATCATTAAAATCAGAAGACTACGACTTGCTTTTGCACATCAATTAATATTTACAGCATGTTGACCTGAAGTAGTTTGTATAAGGCACAAGGAGAGAGAAGACAAAGATACATTTTATAAAATAAAAAGAATCAGTACAGCAACAAACAATAATAACTACCCCTATAACTAAATAACCCTCCCTCCCTGAAAACACTTTTCACCAGGAATAAGACTCCAGTTATCAAGTGTACTCAACAGTAGTACTCAAAGCATTCTTTTATTCAGTTAAATATTCAGATGCTCTTGTGTATTGAATATGAACCGCAGTAAAATGAATTGTGGTTAATTAGGCCTTCTCAGAAAAGTTACTCGAGTGGTCATCAGAGTTCATCAGAGTCTAAGAAACATCCTTGCAAATATAAATACATGATCATCAGTACTGAAAATATATCAAAGGAAGGTTGACCTTTAAAAATAGAAGTCCTTCAAGATTTTCTAGCAATGGTCTGGACTGATTCAGAGCACAGTTGACGCTTGATGTGCTAAAAAGTGTGTCTGCTGGTACAATGCTGGGTGGACAACCCACATAGCGTACAGCTACTTTGGCAAGGTCAGGCCACAGTAACTTCTTCAGGTTCCAATAATCCAGAGGATCACAACTCTGGTCAAGAATGTCTTCCTCCAAATACTCCAGCACAGCAAGCTCCAATGATTTTGGTCTCTCCTCTTGCTTGATTTTTTGTCTAATGTCATCCATAAGAGCCCAGAGGTTCTCTTTGTTTGAGGCCAAGCTGTTTGATGAAGCTGGTATTTCACTACATCCATTTGACAGTGATGGCTTAGTCTCCACAGAATTAGATGCAGACACCTCAAGCTCTTGTATGAGGTCATGCTTACACTGCTCTGCTTCTTCCTCAGTAAAGAGGGAGGTCTTATACCTCGGGTCCAACATGGTTGCCCATATGTACCTGGGGTCATGAAGTGTAGGGGACATTCTAGTCACCATTGCCTCCTTTAAAGACTTCAGCATATTATCAATACCCATGGTCTCATCAAAAAGCATATCTATCTTTCGGTTGAGTATGTGAATGAGTGGAATGACCTGACCTAGTGTTGCAGTGCGATTGCTCATCTCCCTGCAGGCTACCTCAAAAGGCTTAAGAGCATTGCAGACCGATTGCATGACTTCCCACTGGTCACAGCTTATCAGTTCCCTGAAATTACACTCTATTGACATCTCATCAATGGCTTTCTTTTGCTCTACTAATCGCTCAAGCATGAAGTATGATGTTTTCCACTTAGAGGGAACATCCTGAGCCAGCTGGTTTTCAGGTAACTGATAAGCTTTTTGCAGCTCTGCCAACTTCTCCTTTGCTTTAGCAGAACGATGCACTCTTTCACAGATTTTTCGGGCAATACTAAGCAAGTTCTGAACCATCCTCTGACTTTTTATGGCTTCGTTAACAATTAGGTCTATGTTATGACCAAAACACTGCATGGTGGTGTGGTCACTGCTCTCTAGTATGCTTCCAATAGTTTGATTATCTGTTACAGTAAATCCAATTTTAAGGCCTGAGGAACCAATCCAGGTGTCCCAAAGGTATTCAAGCTGCTTCTGTATATTCAGCACATTGTAGTCACAGTCAATTGAGGAAACACCAAGGAGGGCCGAGCAGTGGAAATCTTGACCCTGAGGCAGAACTTGAGACTCAAATGTTACCCAGTGGGCTGTAAGAATTAAGTACTCTTGAGTTTGGCTGCTCACCCAAACACTTGTTGTGAAATGGATGATTCCACCTTCGGCCTCCTTTAGGTGGGTCAGAACTACTTCTTTCACGCTTTCATACATTTCTGGGATTGCAGTGCTGGTGAAGTAGGATGAGGAAGGTAAAGAATACTGTGGTTGGAGGTATTCCAGTAACCGGTTCAGGCCAAGATTTTCCACTACAGTTGATGGCTGAAGATCCAGTGCAAGCATTTCTGCAACGAGTTTGGTAATTTTTTTGGCAGCTGGGTGGCATTCACTGAACTTTTCTGCATTCTCCCCATAAGTAGAAATGTCCATGAGCTCCTGCTTAACTTGAATTTCAGCAGATGACACATCACCTGAGATATTACTATTATTTTCAAGCACATGCCCATGAAATCTCTGCATGTGCCTAAATAAGCAACTAGTGCCTAAATTGGTTGTCTTTTTGCCCCTGCTAATTGTGCGGCTACAGTGCAAACAGACCACCTTTGTTGGGTCCGCAGTGGAAATAGAAAAGTGATTCCATAGCTTTGAAGTCTTTTTACTGAAAACAGGCAGGGTGTGTGGTTTGTTCTCAACAACAGGGCTGTCCGTTGCATTTGTCGTCATGTCATCCTCTGCAGCAGGAGTTGAATGAGGTGACCGAGGCGAGGAAACTTTGTCACCTGTGCTTTTTTGGGTTTTGAGAACATCAGGATGCCGTCGCATCAAATGTCTCATTAAACAGCTTGTGCCAAAGTCCCCTCGTTTACCACGGCTTATCACACAGGGACAATATCGACACAAAGCTTTGAGTTGGTCAACAGGAGAGACAATGAAATGATGCCATACTTCTGATTTCACCCGTTTCATTATTTTTTTGTTTTGTTGAAAAACTGAGCTCTGATCTTGGGATACGCTGTGCCCCTCAGTGTGTTCCTCTGGAGAAGATGACATAGGTATATTTTCCCCTTTCAGTCTAAAAGATGCATCAAGTGAGGACTCTAGTCCAGATTGATATGTAGAATCATTTGCCTCATCTTCAAGAGTCATGTGCTCACTGTCATCATTGGGCACTTCATCTGATATGGTATCAGGGCGATGTGAGATACAGAGGAATTCCTTTTTGACCTCTGTGGAGTCCTGTGTGCGGGACAGCAATGTTGGCGGAGTGGTGTAAGGCGGAGGAATGCTTGAGCCCTGTCCGTTTTCTTCAATGACTATGTCTCGATGGGCCCGCCACATGTGGCGAATAAGGCAGCTCGTCCCCAAGTCTTTCCCATTTTTGCCACGACTGAACTCATTCATGCAGTGAATACACACTGCTTTTGAGCTGTCAGCAGGGGATAAATAAAAGTGTTTCCACACTGCTGAGCGCCGCCGAGAACTTGAGCTCTTAGGGGCTGATCCAGGGCATTCAGTCAACAAATCTGTGGCATCGTCATTATGGTTGTTAAAGGAATGTGGGGAAGGAACTGCACTAGAGTCACTCTTGACACTCTTCTCTGCTTTTGGTTTGACCTTTTGTAAAGAGTCTTTGGACACTATGTCTGTGGCCTCAGCTAGACTGGAGGACAGTGGAGTATGGTTGTCTGTAGGTTGCTTGATGCTTACAGATAGGTCTCCATTGTTTGGTGATATATTGGGAGGTATTAAAGATGAGGAATTGGACAAATTATTTAATGAATCACCATCTTGCAGAAGAACAGTGGGATGAGCCCTTCGGACATGCCTCATTAAACAACTAGTACTGAGGTCTTTCTCATTTTTACCCCTGCTGAACTCTTTCATACAGTACATACAGATTGCTTTGGTACTATCACGTGGTGATATGAAAAAATGGTTCCAAGCAGGAGATTTTTTTCTAGGGTTAAGGGGACTTCTTATAGATGATAGAAGGCTTTGTGTGACAGCATCCATTGCGACGTCATAAAGAGTACTTGAGTACCCACTGAACAAGTTACCATAATCGTCGTCATAACTTCTAGTGGCAAAGGGGCCAAAGGCCCCATCAAATGATAACTTTTCATCATCCTGAGAGATTTCACCTGTTTCATTTGGTTCAGCTTTGATACATACACTTGTTTCAATTTCTGAATTATTTATTTCAATGTTCTGGCTCTTATTTGAAATAGCTGGATACGTTTGAGAGTCGTGCTTTTCACAAATTTCTGCTGGTGAATCCTCTGTTGAAAGCCCATCGACCTCAGAAGATCCATCTTCCTCTGCGCCCTCAAATGACAAAGACACCAAAGAAGAGTCTTTTACCAGTGTCTCAGAGGGACAGGTATGGGGTTTTGCTTCCAATGTCTCTTGAGGAGTAATTCTGTATGATTTGAACACATAACCATCTTTCCCTTCGATTTTTAAACAGGTACCTTTGGCCTCTATTCTCTTGTTATCTTTGGAGCCATTATGCTCGTGGCTTGCATCCTCAGTCTTCTGTGAGAGGCTGTCCTCTCCGTCCATTATTGCAGAAAGAATTTCTGCAGTGACAAAAAACCTCTCTATTCAACGTAGCTTTTTAACTGTTCAAGTGTCATGGGTGTGGCTCTTCCTTCCATCCAGATGTTTACTTTAACATGTTATATCTGAGCCCAGATGCAACAGACATATTGACCTCCATTTAGGATAGTGTAAATCACTTGTTTTCATTTGTAGAATCTGCAAAATTAGATAAGAGATAGAAAAACATTAAGATTGTATTAAAAATACAATTAAGAGTATAAAGTCCTGTGTGATAAAACATGCAATGCACATTGACAAAAACAGTAGTTTTTATGAATAGTTCAAAAAGAACTATTCATGGCCAGCCTATATTGCTTTGCACATCAATGGGATACGCTTGTATCCCAGCGTTATGTATTAAGGTATAATACATGAATGACCTGCCCAACATTGAAATGAATAGAGGCGGAACGAGTCAATGTTTTGCAGGTCACTAGTAAGTCTCGAGTCTTTGCATTCAAGTAACGAGTCAAGACAAGCACGTCCAAGTCAAGTTGCAAGTCCTCAACTTTAAGCTTCAAATCTTAAACAATTAATTAGTGCTCTTTGCCTAAATAAGTGTCTCAGTATTAATTACTTAAGTAAATTTATATTAATTTATACATTTTATTTCCCCCATCATTTCATGTTTCTTTTTACCCAATTAATGATCTGTATTATCTATTTTCATATTTAAAGTACCATATATGTTTTGTAAATGCCTGACAATCATGCCAGTTAAGCTTCATCTTCATGACTCTATGGCTAGGTTTCATTGTAAATGATTCTGTGTTTTTAACAAACCAGTTGAGTCAATGACTCGCTAATAAGATGTACAACAGATAGCCTACTCATTTATCGCCACCCACTAACAGGTCTACAGAATAGCCATAGAGTCAAAGCTGCATTTCCACTGTCGGGCCAGTGCGAGCTAGGGCTAACAACAGGGCACACAACCCCACCATTCCACAGGCTGACTGAAAACTAGCTAGATCGCAAAATGAGCATGACAAAAGAGAACGTTTGGTCTTTACTTAAAGGTACAATATGTACGATTTTTGTAATAAAATATTCAAAAACCACTTTCACAGTGTACGTACATTATCCCAAAAGTTCCCAAGGATTTGTAAATCCAGAGAAATTCCAGTTTTTAATAATGGCTAATCCCTGGTCATTGTCGCCTATCAATGACGAAATATCCACGCTTTCCTCGGTTTCTGCTTGTAGAAACCATAGATACAATACATTGGTTCCTCATTCCGTATGTATATCTATGATACAACATCTCGCACACCGCTGTTGTGTCGTTCAGTCATCATGGTTAACGATTACAGTACAGAAAATCGAAAAAAACGTAAACATAGATCAACTTAGGCAAGCAGGCTTTGGGAAAAACGGAGAAATAAAACAAGGATCCATATCGGTGTGGCGTTTTCAGGATGGGGAGAGCCTCATGACAAACTTGGATTAATCTGTCGACAGAGACTCCGCTCTCGCATGTGTTTTAATAGATAGGTAAGCAAATATATATTATTTATTGTACACCACAGTTATATTGCACTTTGTTTGTACTTCAGTAAAGCTTTTTATCAAGTCTGGTGACCAAGTCTATGGCAGTGAAATTAAGTATGTGTTGCACAAAAATATTTAGCCATTACTTGCAAATACTGTGGGTTTGTTCAAATGTACTTTTAGTACGATTGTTTTAAACATGAAAAACTGCGCAGCATTCACCCACCAAATCATTTGACAAATAGTCACATATTAGTAACAGGCTAATATATCATTACATTTCAAGTTCCTGGCAGCTAATTCATTACGATGATATAACATAGTGTGTTCAAACATACAGGTAATAAAAACCAATTTATTAGCTGATATATAATTTATAGGATTTGTGAATTCTATACATCTCTGGATGGTGAAAACGACATCTCCCATAGTTCCAACTCTCCTTCATAGCGTCATCAAGCTTCGTCTTTGTTATTGTTTCGAAAATGCGACCTCTGGCAGCGAAAAAATTACATATTGTAGCTTTAAAGATTTAAGATTCCATTTTTTTTTTTTTACAGTAACAGTAATTTATTGATGTGTCAGGAGTGTACATCAATCATGCTGAATCAAATTTGTATTTACCATTTCACATAAAAAGAGGACACATACCTATTCAGTTACACCTGATTCTATTTATTTGCGATCACAGGAATGCATAAAACAACTCAATTAAGGCTTTTAAAGGGATGGTTTGGAGTAATTTCAACCTAGGGTTCTTTGCACCATGACCTCAAGCCAAACACCCCCCCCCCAGGAGCTTTTTTTCCCTCAGTCGAACATTATTAAAGTTAGAGCTTATTTAGAGATATCAGCTGAATTGCTTAGTGTAGGCTCTAATGGATCCTAGGCTGTATCTCGTAAATTACCCCACTAATAATGCTCGGAATGGTACCAAACTTCTAAAGAAGTACAAATAGGTTCTGTACTCATAAAACGAGGCATTGGAAAGTTTGTAAGTACATCGGGAGTTTATTTAAATAACACTTGCCTGATGGCTTATCCTACCGCTAACCCGGACGTCAAGGTCACTTCTGTGATTTGGGCCCGTAAAAGTATATCCAAATTTTTTTATTATTTTTTTTCCAGAGTGTTGACAACTTAGTGTTAACTAATAATTGTTGCAAACTGGTACTACCAACAAAATATTAGTGCATTCCTGGAACTGGG
>JAPMNU011380466.1:2238-14517 GCA_029874995.1 Alburnus alburnus
AGCTTAAGTTATGCAAAAATACCTTTAAAATGGGGCATAAAATAATAATATACATAATTAAATACACATTTGAGTAAATTTCTCCATTGTAATAAGCACAATTAACTAGTTTCAGGCTGTTTTCTGTGGTTCTGCTTCTGTTACACTTATTAAATTCAGACAGCAAGCTCTAACATGTTGCCTTCTAAGGTCTTGCGTTAAAGCGCTAGAGGAAGTGTGTCAGTGTGGTGAAGCAACTTTTCAATATCAACACGTTCCAGAAACCATTTCGCTATTTTGTTGTGTCACGGATGGCTGTTTGTTCCTCTTTGCTCAACTATGATTAACTCTTTTGTCCCTTAAATGTATATTACACACTCATAGGTAGTTCCTTTTTTATTATTGGAATCGGATGACAACCTGTGGTGGGTCAACCCAACAAAGGTGCATGTCATGTGCAGGCGCACGTGCGGTCATCTGCATTTAATCACAGTGACTGTATTTGAGCTGCTAATGAACTTGCAGACAGAGATGACACCCTGCTAATCTCCTTATCCCGTCGTCTCAACAGTACACTAAAGCCGTGCTGTTGTCATCCATTTTCACTTTCTAAATGCCTCCCTAAGTGCTGCCATTGGTACTCCCACACTTCATTTGGCATCTTGTTGGCCTTTTTCCCCAGTCTGGTTGAATTGGCAGATTTAAATAAGTTTAGAGGTCACTGATAGGAACTACTTTCATAGTCTGAATAGGCAGAGACTCCCACAAGCCTCTTTCCCTCCCCCCGAGGGATGGGTATATGTGGGTCACATGAGAGAAATCCTAACTGTAGAGCACTTATTTATATTTCTTTTTATTTTTTTTATGATAATTACTTATTTTATTTGCATTACATTTATCCATTAACCTTATTACAAATTCTCAACTGAATTTCTGCGCCCTGTGTTTTGCAACCAACTCTCTTCTATACAATAGAGGTAGGGGAGAAACGTATATTGTTAAATTTTGCAGATTTGAGTAATTTAACTGATACTGATTTGACTTGACACTCATGAGACTGTAAGGACACTTTCAAGGACATTTCAAATAAAAATTTTGTGGGGAAAGTGTTTGCACACTTTGAGCATCTCAGATTCTGTTAAAAGATGCATGATTTTTTTTATCTATATCTATATCTATATCTATATCTATATCTATAAATATCTATCTATATATCAGGTAGTTAAACAGGTTGTATGGTGGTTAGGGATACCATTATCTTTAATCTTCGTGAGTAACATTGGTATGATATTCATTATGTATATTAGGATTTAGCCATTTAAGCTTTGGAAAAGAACTAGACTCTGCTGTCAAAGGAACTTTGCATAATTATTCATCTGATGTTTCTTATCTGCCATCTGAATGTCTTCAGTGTACAAAGATACTTAAAGATGTTACTCTTAATTTCTGAGTTCTGGAGACTTCCGCAGGGTGTGGCGGGTAATGAAATTGTCTGTCCAAACTTGTTTAGGAATTACTCCTTCAGTGCAGATGTTCTCTCCACTTCAAAGCAATAGGAGCTTGTGTCTTGTGTATGTTTGCATCAGCACACAGTAGGTTAAGGAATTTTAACACACACTAGCTAAGTGTAAGCATGACACCATAAATGCTCAAAGTTATGGTAATATGGAAACTGGCTGTCTACGTCACTAATAATTGCATTGATGCATAGTTCTGTGCACAAAATTGTGCATGCACAATATCTTCAGAATTCACAAGACACTTTTCTTATACATTTATAATATAAAATTTGTTTGTAAATTCTAAACATTTTTGGGAATCTGGGATTTTTAAATGTGGCGTTTAAATTGATTGTAGATTTTATCCTAAATTGTGAACCGTTTGCTGAATCATGATTTCTGCATGAATACGTTTAACATGCACAAACCCACTTACTGTTTGTTTTACCACTTTCCATGTTAGTCAGACTTGGTTTCTAGCCCAACACAAACATTACCAAGCACTTGTATTTGGTGATCTGAAGTTACAAAACAGTTTGATGGTATTCTCAAATGAGTGTGGGAATTTAATGGAATTCTTATAATTAGGGGTTGTTAAAGGAATTTACTTTTAAGAATAAATAGGGGTGTCACTGTGTAGATGTTTGTGTACAATTGAGGAAATTCATTTCTTCGTCACTCGTCATGCTGGTTTTAATTCTCTGTGTTACTGTGACATCCTGCATAACTCTTTAAACCACAAACCATTAATTTCAACCATAAACAATTTCTTTCTCGTACGTAGTCAAAATGTCAGACGCAGAGAAGTTCCTCTATGCCGACCGCAACACTGTCAACGACCCTTTGGCGCAGGCAGACTGGTCCTCTAAGAAGCTGGTGTGGGTTCCCTCAGAGAAGCTCGGCTTTGAGGCCGGCTCCATCAAAGAGGAGACTGGAGATGAGTGTCTTGTGGAGCTTGCTGACTCAGGCAAGAAGATCAAGGTGAGCAAGGATGACATCCAGAAGATGAACCCACCCAAGTTCAGCAAGGTGGAGGATATGGCGGAGCTCACCTGCCTGAATGAAGCGTCTGTTCTGCACAACCTGAGGGAGAGATACTACTCAGGGCTCATCTATGTAAGTCTGTCTGGATTTTTTTTTTTTCTGATGCATCAAAGAATAGTTTAATTTACTTTGAAACAATTTTCACTCAGAAATTGCAATTTGTGAAGTTTATTAACAAAGAAACTGCAAGTAACATTGAATCAAATGTGAAATTTTGGAAGACTAAAATAGTAACTCCAATAGTCTTTGTAAAAAGGGATTTTTCAAAGTTGTAAAAGTGTAGGTTGACAAATGAACACTTTGACAGTGCAGAAAACTAATATAGAAAATGCACAATTATGTTTCATATAGTTGCATCATTAAACCATGAAAATCATCTAATGCCAAGATATTTGTAGTTCCTAATTGGTTAGTTTATAAAGCGTGAGTATCTGTCAAGAAGATTAGTCAATCGGCTTGAAACGAATGCTTTTTGTGACGAATGGCATGTGTAAATCAATGTTTCAGACATACTCTGGGCTCTTCTGTGTGGTAATAAACCCGTATAAGCATCTGCCCATCTACACGGAGGAGATCGTAGAGATGTACAAAGGCAAGAAGAGACATGAGATGCCCCCTCATATCTACGCCATCACAGATACGGCCTACAGGAGTATGATGCAGGGTGAGAACAATCCTTGCGTGACGCTATTATTCAGGCCAAAATGGCACTTCTGTTCATGTGATTGAGCACTGTTAATTGATTTCTCTTTTTATTTTTTTAGATCGTGAGGATCAGTCCATATTGTGCACGTAAGATTGACTTGGCACTTGTGATATACCAGTAACAAATAGTATTAAAATGTCCAGCATTGTAGCTTTTAAACTGTTAATTAAATTATTCCCCAGGGGTGAATCTGGCGCTGGAAAAACTGAAAACACCAAAAAAGTCATTCAGTACCTTGCTCATGTAGCATCGTCCTTCAAAACAAAGAAAGATCAAGTGAGTACAAGACGGGTTTTTTTTCCCTCAGGGTTGTGCCACAGCCGGTGTTGCATGTGCTCACAACATACACGAGTTGTGTATTAACAGTATTCAGGTTTGAATCTGACCTGCTTCATTACTCCATTTTCCCTCCACTCAAATATACAAATATTTTGTGCACTGAGGTGCCATTAACACATTTACATGGATTCAGTCGTGGAAAAGTCATCACAAGTGGATGTTGATTCGTGTGCACAACCACCAGATAAGACGAGTGCTGATTGTCATGGCAGAGCTGCTCATAAATGACCACATCCATTTTTAATATCAGCTATTCTGTCTCCAGCCCTCTTTGTGGTAAATGTTTTGTTGATGTCAGTTTTATCTCTTCCTATTCTTTATCCTCCCTTTTTTTTTTTTTTTTTTCTCTGTTGAAGTTTTCCTCCCACAGGGTTTTAATACTCTTCTCTCTGTCATTTGGACAAGGAAGTCAGAACTCTGTTTTCACATTCCTGTATCAGGCCTAAACCTGTTCCCACGGGATCTCTAATGACTTTGTGAATACCTGCATATTTGTTCATGGTTTAGAATACACTAAGCCCTTTTTTAAAAAACTGCAAGCATCCAATTGTTTAATGTTGCCCCATACGGTTGAAAATGTTTTAAATTTGAGTCCCCCTTCATTTTTGTGTCCATATTTTGACTTTCTTTCTCTCTCTCTATAATCCTGCAGAGCAGTGTCGCCCTGTCACATGTGAGTTCAACCATACCATCCTTCACTTTTCCTGCTGTATACACCCTCTTTTCTGGTCATGTGACTGTGGTTTTCTACAGGCTTAATTATATGGTGTTATGTTGCAAAGTCTCCTAACTGCTTCGGCTAATGCATATTCTAACACTGGTGTAGAACAAAGTTTAATGCACATGGTTTTTAGCATTATAAATGTAGTGGAAGAATGTACTCGCCTGCAAAAATGGGCATCAGTAGTCCGGCAAAGCTTTCACTTGCAAATCTGTGATCTTGGTCTACTGTGTATTGATGGTTTGGCACCTTTGTTTCAAGATGTTGTCTTTGTTTCACTAATGGTCTATTAGTTCCTGAAATTGTGAGTTGTAACTTTAAATGCGCTCATCCCCTTTTATCAACTATTTGTCTGCCAGGGTGAATTGGAAAAACAGTTGCTACAGGCCAACCCAATTCTTGAGGCCTTTGGCAATGCCAAGACAGTGAAGAACGATAATTCTTCTCGATTTGTAAGTGTGCACAGACCAATCCAATTGACTCCTTTTTAAAGGGTCCCACTAAATTTCGACTTGAGTCAACATGAGCTTTTTATTCACAGGGAAAGTTTATCAGGATTAACTTCGATGTAAATGGTTACATCGTTGGAGCCAATATTGAGACCTGTATCCTTTCTATTGACTGAACCACCACTTGAAACTGAAATGTGTATTGTTAGCTTGCTGCCATTTTAAAGGGCTCTTGCAGAATGTGTTTGACTTATTCTGTTAATCCCCTAACAAGCGTTTTTCAGATCTGTTAGAGAAGTCTCGTGCGATCAGGCAGGCCAAAGATGAGCGGGCCTTCCATATTTTCTATTACTTGCTATCAGGAGCAGGAGACAAATTGCGTGGTGAGGACCACTTCATGCAATGAACAAATTTAAGCTATGAATTCTTTAAAATCATACATGCAGTGTTAGGGCCAACTTTTTGTTAAAATGAACATATAAATCTTTTCTTAATGTGGATTTAATGCTGAATACCCATGTGACAGTGTAGTATGCTCTAGGACTAAAGGAAAGTTTATAAAGTTTGTTCTCTACTCTACAGCTGAGCTGTGCCTAGAGGACTACAATAAGTACCGTTTCATGTCGAATGGAAATGTAACGATCACTGGACAACAGGATAAAGAACTGTTTGCTGAAACCATAGATGCCTTCAGGATTATGGGCATCCCTGAGGAGGAGCAGACAGGTATAGAGACTCAAAGGCACTTTCATCTGTAAAAAAAACTCTAAAGTGTGTTTAAAGGGGTGATTAACTGAGAAATCTAACCGATTTGCGCATTACATGATTACTACATTACATGAAACTCATTATAACATGCAAAACTGTTATCCAATCATAGCAGTGGGCGTTTACTTCCAAGTCTTCAATGCGGCACGCCCATAAAAAAAACGAGCGTTTCAGGAGCTAGGCTCAAAACTAGGGTAGAAAATGGCCTATTACTTTGTCATTTTGATGTTTTTGAATGTAAAAACCAAGTGAACGTCGTAAGTTGACCTCCGACAACAATATAAAAAAATTTACAAAGCCAGTTCATGACCCCTTTAATCACCTGAAGTTGTGATGTCTTTCATGAATTGAGTGAAAGTTCACCAGTTTCTCATGCTGAGAACTATTCTGTATAGCTATTGTAGTATTTTAACTTATTGAGGGGTGATGTGTTTATTGGCTCATGTCTGAGGAAATGTACCGGTAATGCATGTTCTGTTAATGTGTCCCAGGTCTTTTGAAGGTGGTGTCTGCTGTGCTGCAGCTCGGAAACATGAGTTTTAAGAAGGAACGCAACTCTGACCAAGCCTCCATGCCCGATGACACAGGTCTCACTTTCTTCATTAACTTGCTCTACAAATTAGTCCCAAGTTCATTTCATTACCAGCACTTGTATTTGCACCAAAAATGGCAGAATGCACATTCTGTTGTTATTCATATTGCTTATTCTAGACTGGAATCAAACCTTTTTTTCTGAGCTTTAAATGTCTTGTCCTTTTTATATATATATATATATAATTTTTTTTTTTTTTTTTATCAGCTGCCCAAAAGGTGTCCCATCTCTTGGGCATGAATGTGACCGATTTCACACGTGCCATTCTCACACCACGCATCAAAGTGGGCCGTGATTGCGTTCAGAAGGCTCAGACTCAGGAACAGGCTGAGTTTGCGGTGGAGGCCCTGGCCAAAGCCACGTATGAGAGACTGTTTCGCTGGTTGGTTATGCGTATCAACAAAGCTTTAGACAAGACCAAGCGTCAGGGTGCTTCTTTTATCGGAATCCTGGACATCGCTGGATTTGAGATCTTCGAGGTGTGAAAGTGTTAAACAAAACTTTCTCGATTTATAATTGGCCATTTTTATTAACTCTTTTTCTCTTTGTAGCTGAACTCATTTGAGCAGCTCTGCATCAACTACACCAACGAGAAGCTTCAGCAACTGTTCAACCACACCATGTTCATCCTGGAGCAGGAGGAGTACCAGCGTGAAGGCATTGAATGGAGCTTCATCGACTTCGGCCTTGACCTGCAGCCCTGCATTGAACTCATTGAGAAGCCTGTAGGTTTCTTTTCTCTTCAAACTTTGTAGAATTTTTTTTTCTCTCTATTCAAACCCTCCTGCATGCCTTGATTTAAAAAAAAAAAAAAAAACTTTATTCCTTGGTGTCTCTCTTTTTTCCATCAGAATGGTCCTCCAGGAATCCTGGCTCTGTTGGATGAGGAGTGCTGGTTTCCCAAAGCCACAGACAAATCCTTTGTGGAGAAAGTAGTCCAGGAACTGGGCAACAACCCAAAATTTCAAAAGCCCAAGAAGCTCAAAGATGATGCTGACTTCTGTATCATTCACTATGCTGGCAAAGTAAGAGCTCTTGTGTGTCTTAAATACTGGGATTAGCTTCATATGTTTGTAAAGTGATACTGTGGACGTCTGTAATATTTATCATGAAGTCATATTTGGTAAGCAATGTCTGTGGAAATTGCTGAGGTGGGCAACTGAGTTCAGGCATCACAATGTTATAAAGCACAGTATGAAAAGTTAATTTATTTAGACATTTACATGCTCTAGAACATTACATTTCCCTCACCATTTAAATCTAATCCTATCTGAATAGGGTTGAAGAGGAGAATTTTTCTTTTAAAAGTGTATCATTTGTGTCTGTCTGGTCCTCCACAGGTTGATTACAAGGCTACTGAATGGCTAATGAAAAACATGGACCCTCTGAATGACAATGTGGCAACTCTGCTTAACCAGTCAGTGGACAAGTTTGTGTCTGAGCTCTGGAAAGATGGTATGAGACTACAGATGACTAACCATTAGATTGATTTAAGGAATGTTAATTTGAGTATTTCAGATGTCACTAATGTCTAAAGTTTTGACGACAATCCACCTGCTGCATTGAGCTTTTGTTGGTCAGGCTTTTAGGTCGTCATAGAGAAAAGTGAGTCTGATTCTGCCAGTGTGTAATATGCAGGTTGTCTGCTACTGTTCACCCTGGACTCTAAAAGACTCCACAATTAAACATGAAAAGTCATCTTAAACACTCTTGTGTTGGTTTCCTGCATAATGTTTTTTTTTTGTTTGTTTTTCATCAGTGGATCGAATTGTGGGATTAGACAAGGTAGCTGGAATGGCTGAATCATTGCATGGAGCCGTCAAGACTCGTAAGGGAATGTTCCGTACAGTAGGACAACTGTACAAAGAGCAGCTAACAAATCTGATGACCACCCTCAGAAATACCAATCCTAACTTTGTCCGATGCATAATCCCCAACCATGAGAAGAAGGTGTGAAGAGAAACTTAACACCCCATCCCATCCTCAAAACATTTGTATAGCCAGGTGGTTCATGCCTCTTTTGTGGCCTCTAACAATTAAGTCACTGCTCTTCTCTTCTAGGCTGGTAAATTGGCACACAACCTGGTTCTAGAACAACTAAGATGTAATGGAGTTCTAGAGGGAATTCGGATCTGTAGACAAGGGTTCCCCAACCGCATTGTCTTCCAAGAGTTCAGACAAAGGTATTTTGGATTATCATGAATGTTGAGTATTTGAACAGCTTGTCTGATGTAGTATTGCTTTTATACTACGTAGCAGGGAATTATGCATACCCAGAATGCAGGGCTTGACTTTAGTATCTATAGACTTCTTGAATCATCTTATTCCTTCTAGTCTCTAAATAATTTTTCCCAAATGTAATTTCAGATACGAGATCCTCACGCCAAATGCCATCCCCAAGGGGTTTATGGATGGGAAGCAGGCCTGTGTCCTCATGGCAAGTGTTGATGCACACCATTATGTAACTCTAAGATAATTGATCCTTTATTGTTTAAAAATGTATTGTAATGTATTTTCACTCCCAGATCAAGGCTCTGGAGCTGGATTCGAACTTGTACCGTATAGGTCAAAGTAAAGTGTTCTTCAGGGCTGGCGTTCTTGCCCACCTGGAAGAGGAGAGAGATATGAAGATCACTGATGTCATCATCACCTTCCAGGCCTGGTGTAGAGGCTATGTTGCTAGGAGGTAGATGTATTTAAACGTATAAATTTATACAGATCAGTTTTTCAGGACACCACAGCTAGGAGAGATTTGCAGCACTAAAAATTATGGTCTGTTTGCAACCTTGGCTGATAATTTCTAAATGACTCTGAAAGGTTTTGTATGATAGATTGAAGATGTCTGTGAGGTGTTAATTTAAACAGGACTGTTAGACTGACAAGGTTTGTTTTTCATAGAGCCTTTGCTAAGAGGCAGCAGCAGCTGAATGCCATGAGGGTGATCCAGAGGAACTGTGCAGCCTATTTGAAACTCAGAAATTGGCATTGGTGGCGACTCTTTACCAAGGTACACATATAGGTTCAAAAATCTGTATGTTTATTAGAGGTCAACCTGAGATCTAAAAGCAATGTCTCCACTTTTCTTTCTTCAGGTAAAGCCTTTACTGCAAGTGACCAGACAAGAAGAGGAAATGGTCGCTAGGGAGGAAGAGTTGGTCAAGATGAAGGAGAGACAGCAGCAGGCTGAAGACCAGCTAAAGGAGTTTGAGACCAAACAAAAACAGGTATGTATGCTGGGTTTTTTTCCCCCCACTACAAGATGACTCTTTATTCTCTCTTTGTGTCCATAAACGTATTGTTTTTCCCTGTAACAGTTAAATGTAGAGAAGATGGCTCTTCAGGAGCAGTTGCAGGCGGAGACCGAACTGTGTCAAGAGGCTGAAGAGATGAGGGCACGTCTTGCTACACGCCTGCATGAACTGGAGGATGTCCTGCATGACCTGGAGTCCCGCTTGGAGGAAGAGGAGGAGAGAGTCACACAGTTTCATACGGAGAAGAAGAAGATGCAACAGAACATTTCGGTGAGAGGAAGTTTGATGAATGAAATTGACCTCCCAAATACAAACTCTAAATGTCTGTTTAGAACTTCATACAAAGTTAGTTGATTTTGTGTTCAATTGTAATTGAAGAACCTAAAATCCTTTCTCAGGATCTGGAGCAGCAACTGGATGAAGAGGAGGCTGCCAGACAGAAGCTGCAATTGGAGAAAGTCACCATGGACTCCAAGCTGAAGAAGATTGAGGATGACATTATGATTCTTGATGACCAAAACGCCAAACTAGCCAAGGTCTGACAATAATGTGTTCTGCCTTTACATAAATCAACAATGTAGTTTCAAGTCCACATTTCAGAAATTGGGGGAATCAAAATGTGCTTTTGATTCCACCATGTTATTCTTGCCCTGAACAATTCAATTAATACTACACAAATGTTGAAGTAGTATTTAACTACTACTACGATATCTTTCTCCTGAAAGTGTTTTTACTACACGTGGAAACTGTTCACCTCTTCTACCTGCATGACTGCATAATCTGCTGCAAACACTATTTAGTGCTGCTTGTCCTGATAGTGATGTTTGTATGCGGGTATCTGATCTTACAGGAGAAAAAGCAGCTGGAGGAGAGAGTCTCTGAGTTTACGACTAACCTGGCTGAAGAGGAAGAGAAATCCAAGAGTTTGCAGAAACTCAAGAACAAACATGAGGCAATGATTACTGACCTGGAGGGTAAGTATATATTCACGACCCTCAAATAATTATGAAGCAGGATTTTGAAAACGCACACGTCCAAAGCCAGCCCAAGAATGCGGATGACAAAAATTTGAGTTTGATATCTCTTTATTGCTGTATTTGCAGCAACAAAGAATTGTTGCATTGTTCTCTTTGCTACATTTCCATACACCTTAATTGTTCACATCTCTCCTTTACATTCTCAGATCGTTTAAGGAAGGAAGAGAAGACGAGGCAAGAGTTGGAGAAGAACAGGCGAAAGCTGGAGGGCGACTCTACAGAGTTGCATGATCAGATCGCAGAGCTGCAGGCTCAGATTGCAGAGCTCCGCGCCCAACTGGCCAAGAAAGAGGAAGAGCTCCAGGCTGCACTCGCAAGGCGAGTGAAACGTTTATGTTAGCTGTAATTTGAGATTTTCATTTAACTGTCCCTCACTGCCACTTCCACTTCTGTCTTAACACTTTTTACCTTAATTGGGTTTTTGCTCCAGCTACATTTTGTAATTTGTTTGTTTTTTTGTTGTAGGATTGAAGAGGAAGCTGCTCTGAAGAACGCTGCCCAGAAGAACATTCGTGAGCTTGAGGCCCAGCTCTCAGAGTTGCAGGAAGATCTGGAGCTGGAGAAAGCTGCCCGTGCTAAAGCCGAGAAACACCGCAGGGACCTGGGAGAGGAGCTGGAAGCTCTGAAGACAGAACTTGAGGACACGCTGGACTCTACTGCTGCTCAGCAAGAGCTCAGGTCAGCCATGAGGAAAACTGACTGGGCTTGACTTATTTGAGATTTTTTGCAACAACTTGTTTCTTCATTTCCAAAGATAAAAATGCTATGTTTTGTGGTCAAATTCTGGCTGGTAATTACACAAGGGTAACATGTCATTCTTATGGGAAAATGAAGGCATTGCAGTGTCCTATATCATTTTAAAAATGCTTTTCTTCCTGTCTGAAGGGCAAAGAGAGAGAATGAAGTGACTCTGCTGAAGAAGACTCTGGAAGATGAGGCTCGTTCACATGAACAGACGCTAGGTGAAGTGCGACAGAAACACAACCAGGCCTTTGAGGAGCTCAATGAACAGCTTGAACAGTCCAAGAGGGTGAGACAATGTGCCTCTCCTTTAATGGTTTTGCTTTAATAATTAGGGAATAGAAATCTTGCAAAAAATGTGATCCTTTGATTGTCTCATTTAAAAAGGTGCTGCAATTATTACAACTTAGTGTCTCTCTGAGAAGTGTACATTTTCTTTCCACCCACAAAAGCAAACTTTCTAGAAAAGTGTTAACTAACACTCACTGTTGTGTCCCTCAGAATAAAGCATCTGTGGAAAAAGCTAAACAGGCTCTGGAGAGTGAACGCAATGAGCTTCAGATTGAACTTCAGTCATTGTCCCAAGGTAAAAATGAGTCTGAGCACCGCAGGAAGAAAGCCGAATCACAGCTCCAGGAGCTGCAAGTCAAACACGTAGAGAGTGAGAGACAGAAACAGGAACTGGCTGATAAAGTGGCTAAAATGCAGGTATTGAGACTAAAATTTTCCCATCTGAGATCCATTTAGAGCAAACTTGAACCTACTTTAATACACACAATACAATATAATTATAATATGATTTTTAATGTTTAGGTGGAGCTTGATGCTCTTCAGGGAACCCTAAGCAAGGTGGAGAGCAAATCCATCAAAGCTGCCAAAGATTGTTCTACTGTTGAATCTCAACTTAAAGATGCGCAGGTACAACTTGGTCATATACTATGGTGCATAATTCACAGACACTTATCACTGGAGCTTGCTGAGTGATTGGACTGTTGGTCACAAGTAGTTCCTGCTTGCCCTAAAATAAATATTGGGCTAATCACTAGGGTTGTGCCGATAGGCGATAGTATCGTGTATCGACGATAGTCAGAGATATTGCCGATGGCAGATGCCTTTGACGATATCAATACGATAATTGGCTCGTTTTCCCATT
>JAPMNU011380524.1:0-11409 GCA_029874995.1 Alburnus alburnus
AATCTACGGGTGTGAGACGTTTGGAAAAATAGATCCACAGTTTTAAAACGAATGGTAAAACACCTGTTGGAAAGCATCTTTTTTTTTTGGTCCGGTATTCTGTAACATGTATTTTTAAGGATAAAGAGGGTAGTTATAAATCAAAATTCAGTTCATTAAACAAAGCAAATATGATAATCCAAGAGAGCAATGGCAATGTAACAGAGTGTGTAACACGGACAATGCCGGACAGAGGACTACAGAGGAACTTAAATACACAAGATAATAATGAGATGATGAAAAACAGCTGTGAAGATGAATGAGTGTCCATGGAAACTGATGACTGGTGAATGCAAAATAAAAGTCCATTAAAACTAAACTAAACTAACAGATCACGAAACGGTGATGTGAAAGATTATGTTTGTAAACCAGTAAACACAATAATAAAGCCTGTAGGTTAGAGTAGGTTAGCAATTGAGAACAAAAATCACAACCTTAAAAAAAAAAAAAGGAAATATGTTCCATAGAGTCCGTTGTGTCTTGTTAACCAATTTACTTTTTTTAATCAGAAACTCTTGATAGACGTTTGATAATAAAACTCGAGTGAGAGACAAATCTCTCGCCAACCAAAAATTTTACTTCTTTTTAATTGTGCCTTAAACCATTATTTTTATGATATATTATAGAAATATTTACTTTTTTTTTTTTCCTCTAACCACTGGTTTCTCGATGTAATAAAGGCCCCCTTGGCTTTTTCTTCAAATATTTTCTTACGTTTATTTTGGATTTTATTCAAAGAGGCCTGATCCTCAATATTGAAAGTGCCTCTCTCTGTTAAATTATTAATTTCAGCTGAAATTTCAATTAAGTCTAGGCCTACCCTTCTTTTAATAGCATTTCTTTTTCTTTTACCATAGGTCCTAACAGCACATCCCATTTCAAATGTTCATATTTTTTACCAAATTCACCATTATTAATTTCAGAGATTATGGATAGGCCTAAGTCTTTCTGTAAGATTTCAAGTCTTCGTTATTTAGCAATGATTTATTGAGCTTCCAAGTGTAATTATTCTAATTATATCCTTATACCCAGATAATGCAACTTTAAGGCTAATAACCTTATAGTCAAAAGCAGATGTACTTTTTCTAAAATAAAAATCTTAAACCCTCAAAGTCTGAAGAAATAACCAAAAGTCAATACATGATTGTAATGTGAAATTGTTGTTGCTCAAAGTAAACTGCTTAGTTGAGGGGATTTTACCCTCCAGATATCAATCAAGTCAAGACTGTAACTTAAACGTAAAATTGACTGTTTGTTCTAGGAGGGAATCTGTCCATGGAATCAGTCATGACCAAATTAAAACCCCATTGTTTTTTGTAAAAAAAAAAAAAAAAAAAAAGTAAACCCTCAGGGTACAAATGAGTCTCTTGGATGAAAGTTAAGTTTGCATTTTTTTAATTGTTTGCAAAAAAAAAAAATAATAATAAGTTTTTACCACGTTCCTTAAACCTCTGGCATAATGGAACAATTTCAAGACAAATAAACAAGAACAAATAAAAACAGTAGCCTACTATCAAAAGAGAAAGAAAAAGAAAGCTCTGCATTTCTCCTTCTAAATTTGAAAATATAGGCAAACAGACGAAGTAACGTTACACTTACATTTGTTTGGCTTGTTAGATTCCTCAGGGTACGAGTGGTTCACGAGTTTCTGAAGACCTTTCTTGCGTTTTTCATCTGCGCCACTCATTTTACCGTTGTTAAAGTTTCGGCTAACGTTACTTCCATTGATTTAATCCTATTTTCCTCTTTTAAAGTCATAAGTCACATTTCATTTAACGTATTGTTCCAATGATAAAGCACTTAAACAATCCGTTTAACTAAGCATTTAGTAGGAGTAATGGCCAACACCTATAGAGAAACTTAAAACGCATGGGTCTTCGGTGCCATCTTGTCGCCTCCCATTACTAACATTTGCGTAAGAAGACTTCTCTTGTTTCTCCTTCTTCTTCTTCTTCTTCTTCTTCTTCTTCTTCTTCTTCTGATTTTTAATAGCGGTTGGCAAACAACTTTTTAAAGTGCATTACCGCCACCTTCTGAAATGGATTGTGGATCAAAATAGCCTATATTACCCGTTACAAAAAAAGTAAAAAAAATACAATAACTAAATAAAACTATTAATAATAATACATTATTATTCCCATCATTATAAACGCAATTTTAATAATAACTAAACTCTATATCCTTCTAATAAGCCCAGCTTTCCCCAAACAACTAAATATTGCTCTAGACTATACCCCACATGCCCTGAATTCAGTTGTAATATTTCCTTCATTTCACATCTAATTTTTTCTTTACTTAGCCTATCTTTCAGAGTCATTCTTTCCTGCTTGTACCTAGGACAATTAATAATTACATGTTCTATTGACTCTACTATTACACTGCTCACACAGCCAAGTTTCATGTTTCCCTATTATTTACTCAGAGTTACTCAGGGTTACTACTATTTAATCCAGTATGCCCAAATCTCATTCTCAAAAATAATGTCCTCTTCTTTTTTATTTCTTTTTTTTTTGGGGGGCTATTTCCAACATAGTGTCCTGTCTTGCTTCTGACTGCATGTTTTTGAAACTGGTTAGCGCACTACTTGAATCATATTAACACTTTGACCATATTAACATTTTGTTGGCTTATTATTTTCTGAAAGAATGGCCAACAATTCTACTGTAAACACTGATAAATTATCACCAACTCTTTTATTCAACATAACATTTAATTCTGGTATAATGAATGACTTGTTTCTGCTTCTTCTTCACCTGTGTTTTGATCCAGAGATTCTGTACTATTTCAGAAGATGCGTTATAGTGTCCCCCACCGTATAACAGTGAAAACGTAGCCTGAAAATTCTGTCAATGGCAAAGTAGGTAAAAGTAAAGTAGGTTTGAAGTAAATTCCTAAACTAGCCTACACAAAAATTCAGATACTCAGAGTTATACATTTTCTTTTAAATCAACATTTTCAAACAATGCAGGTTTATAAGACTGTATGTAATGAAAAAAGTATTTAATACTTTTACAAAAGAGTAAACACAACTACAAGCCGTATAATACTTAATTATACTTTTAAGTAGCCTATATCTCAAACAAAAGATTTAATACAAGCCGGCTATAGGACAAATATAGACTTTTCTGTCAGTCTAAGTGTACATGCATATATGCAATTTTAAGTATATTTCTGAGAAGTGCTAGATAAAGTATATTTCTGAAAAGTAGCCTACATAAAAAGTAGACTGAATATATACTTTCTTATTTTTAGTTTAAAAGAAGTACACTAATTGCACACTTGAATAAACTTTTTGGTCCCACTTTATATTAAGTGTCCATAATGTACTAACAGTGAAATTACTCATTTGATACAATGCACTTATATATACATATATGTTTTTACATTGTACTTATATATATTTTTAAATGCCTGCATGTAATTACAGCTGTAATTTCTTTATGTAATTGCATCTATAATTAAACTGTTGACAATTCCCTTACACCTCAACCCACCCTTAAATCTACGCATACCACCAAACCTGACCCTTTACCCGTATCCCACCTCAATAGCAGAAAAGGTGTTTTGCAATACAATATGAACACAATAAGTACATTGTACTTATTTTTTTATGTAAAGTATATAAGGGATGGTTTTGTTGTAAAATTTCTCATTTTTAATTTCACTTTTCAGTCATCTCAAGCAAGCACTGCCCAAAAGTTGTTTTCTTTCTACTTAAACATTTTCTCTTCTACAACTTCTCTTCTGCTTTAGTCTCTATCACTTTTGGGGGTTCCCCAGGGTTCTGTACTGGGCACTTTTATTTATTTGTATATTTATATAAATGTATTAATTCATTTAGTTAGTTAGTTAGTTAGTTAGTTAGTTAGTTAGTTAGTCAGTCAGTCAGTCAGTCAGTCAGTCAGTCAGTCAGTCAGTTAGTTAGTTAGTTAGTTAGTTAGTTAGTTAGTTAGTTAGTTAGTTAGTTAGTTAGTTAGTTAGTTAGTTAGTTAGTTAGTTAGTTAGTTAGTTAGTTAGTTAGTTAGTTAGTTAGTTAGTTAGTTATCTATTTAGGCAACATTTTTGCAGTATAATTAATAGTATTCTAATTAGTACAATATAACTTAAAGTATAACAAAAAAAATATGTTGTGAATTGTATCTTTTCTACCTCAGGGCTTCTGCTAAATTAAAACCTTTCATTTAATTATAGCTGTACAATAAATGAGAATCTGTCATTCATCTCAATTTCGCCTGCCCAACATACAATTGCCAGGATCTTGTCTGGCGCCAATGACACAAATTTTTTTTTTTTTATAAAACTGGCATATCTTTACTAATACAAGTTAATTATAGAATATTCATTATAGATATTTGAATCTCTAAAAGGTTTGGTGGCACTTTTTATTTCCAACCATTTCGATCAATATGCCTCTGGCTTTCATAAATCTTCAAAGCAATTACTTATGTCCACTTCACGGTCCTGATTAAAGTTTAAAGGTGATCATGATTACTCTGTTGCTTCCAGGAGCCAATATATCTCTGCATTTGATACTCCAGTACTATTACATATTAAAATCCTGTTTGATGTCCTAGTCTTTTGAATATGAATTGTTTTGTTGTGTTGAATTGTTCAAAAGTATATTTGTAGCACTTTGTCTTGTATTGAATGAGTTTGATTTATTCCATTGTGCAGCACGTCAAATGTGCCTTGTAAATCAATATGATTTGACTATAATGTGCGCGTCAAGAAATATCACTTTATTAAAATGGAACTGGACTGACTTATGTATTGTGTGTGTTGTTATTGTCAACAGGTTAGGTTGGATTTATGAACAACAAATGATATTAAAGAGATCTCAATCACTGTTTACCCTGTCTCTGATGGTACTTAAGATCCTTTTTTTAAAATTTGTTCGGTGATGAATAAACTTATACAAGCACAACAACAAACCTGCCTGAAAATGTCCAATCCACCTAGATATGTGATGAAGATCAGCAAGCTCCAAAGACAGTGTTATGTAACATTATCAGATTATATAGATTATTACTCAGGCTCTTGAAGAAAAATACAGAGACGGACGGAGGTGTACAAAAACTTTTCTGGATGCATCCAACATCTCTGCTTGTTTAATGCTGAACAGATCGACTCTGAAGGATTCTGGTATGTTCTAATGCTTTTGTTTATATGTCAATGTGGGGACAATTATTCTACAGCCAAAGTGTAAATTGTTCTCTCTAAAATAAACTGTTATGAAGTCAAATTATTTGTGACTCTGCAAGTCAGATGCATCTTCTGTGTCTCCTGTTTAGGTATTCTCAGGTTTCCCTTTGCATGTTATTTAACGCTGGCATTCCTATGATTCCTCCAGGACATTTAGACTATTATAGTGGAATTCTTCACAGTCATTATCCAGCATGTTCTCTCACGGAGCACGTAAACATGAAGAATCTGAGAGCCCGTTGGCCAACGGCTAACCTGACTTAAAATCATTACATGTAATTACAAACACCACCCTTCTGCGGGAGCAATTTTCACAGACATGCCTGATCAAGAAAAAAAGGAGCCGCTTTGATGCTTGTTGACGTGCTGATATATGCTTTGTCACGTCACGGTGCCTGCCTTTTAACAGCAGAGATTTGGTGTTGATATGCAGTGCAAATACGCTATATAACAAAGAAATATTACTCAACATGATAGACCCACGGACTATGTCATCATGCAACAAAGACATGAAGGTTTTATCTGAATGCATTAGTTAATGAAAGAGCAACAATAAAGTAAAATGGGCCTGTGAATGGGGGAAAATAAAATGCTTTCATAGTCACGCTATTGCATTCAATCAAAGGCCCTTATCTTGTTGAAACATCTTGTTTTGCTTCAAAAAGCAAAATTGCACATCAAGTGATAGTCCATCGCAATACTAAAATTGTTCAAAAAGTAAGCATAAATGCACTTAAAAAACATTTGGGTTTGGGTTCTTTTAATACTCCCAATAGCCAATAATTCACTGCACAAAACCATCCTTGTATTTAGTGAATTGTATTTATTGCGGATATTATTTTACCTTTTGTAAACTGTTATTGAGAATGAGGGCATATTGCGCAACATGTCCATTCTGCCTAATTTAGTTTGATTCTATCAAGTGAGGAAGATGAAAATGAGCCAAAATATTGAGATTGTTTGGACACTAATGCAGCCTTTGATGCCAGTGAATAATATGGGAAGAGATTAAGAGTTGTTAACTGTTTATTTCACTGAATTACTGTACATGTTTTGTTATTTTATTTGTATTTAGAATAACTTTCCCCTTACTGTCCGCAACCCTTTCAGAACAGACTCGCGATCCACCAGAACCACTGATCTATGCATTTCCCTTTCCCAATAATTATACAACGACTTAGGTATTATCAGCTGTGGTAAATCTCAGTGACCCTTATGAATCCTCTCTCTTTCGCTGTTGCAAACAAACATTTTTCAAAGAGAAGGAGGATGGACTGTGTGCCAAAAATGTCCTTTGGTCTAGAATGGTCTTATAAACATACCAAGAGTAATTGCTCCAATATGCTTGGCTAGAATGAGCTTCATTTTGTGGAGGGTCAGTCAGGTCCTTTTATAATCCTGGAGGAAGGTGATCAATGGGGAGTGTTTCGCATTGTTTCCAGCATGTGACTGGGACAGAGTGAAAGCAGCAGATTTGATTCATTAAAGCTGCGTTTAGAACTGGGTATGTTTATTTTAGATCACCCACTGATTTACCACACCAGACCCTTCTGTGCATGCTACCTCCTTATTTAGGTAGCCTTCTTATTGCTTAGTCTACTGTATATAGAGGCATTCACCAGTTAAAATGTTTCATTGGCGATTGGTGATTGGTCTGCTTCAGCTCCAAAAGTATTTGGACTCTTATGCTGCTCTTAAAACATGTCATTGCTAAAATATCAAGTTGTATTTTAACAAAATAACGCACTTTAAAAGCTAAATATTTCAAGATATTTTAAGTTTTTAATGATAAAACAATACAGTTCAAAATGAAGAAAAAAGTATTGTGACAATTTGTGTATAGTGGACACTTTGTGGTTGTCAAATTGATTATTCTAAGTCATTATGCTAAAGATATCCAGCATCATTTGTTAGCTCAAGGCTCTTCAGTGAATTTAACTTTATAACTTTATATTCCATTTGACTTTTGCAATGCTTTTTCCTTTTCTCACTGAGCGGACAATCTCAGTATTATGACATTAACAATAAAAAAATAGATATAGCTGCCTGTTTTGACAACATAAATGCACATGGCAATTTTAGTTGATTTGGGTTAAAGAGGGGCATCGATATTGCCTATTTCCATTAAGTTTCTATTACATCCAGTCAGACAGAATGAAGGGCAGCTTCACATTATTTTCATGCTTTTCAGTTCTCCTAGACTTTTGGATCGACCACAGACGGACATGAAATGGAGTGAGGCACGGCTGATGACAGCTGGGATGAGACACAGGTATTCAGATGGTTTGCTTTATACCCTCCAATCATCCATGCATGAGGGGGGAACCAGAAACAGTCTTCTCAGGGGTATCATTTACAAAGCCAAACACTGTGCCAGAGCTGACAACAATATCTATAGCTTTACTCAGTGACTTATTAAATATTATTAGAAAAGAATTTAATATAAATGATATTATGGAAGTAAATAAAATAAGTCAGCAACAGCTAATACAAACAGCTTACGCAGGGTTGCTTATTGAATAAACCTTTCTGACATACATAGAAACTCCCTTTGCATATTGTGCAATGTTCAAATAAAAAATTTGCACCTTCAGTAAAATGTTTGCTGACTTTTAAACCTTTCAGAAATTCTATGTTTTGTTAATGTGGGACCTGAATTCTTCATGAAATCATGATGATATGAAATTATAAACTCCCTTCAACATGAACTATGCTGTGAATAAATAGATGCCACAGCAATTGTTGTTTCGTTTATTCTATTGTAATTCAGTTTAAAAAGAAAATTCCAGTGAAAACATTATATAAGTGTGGACAACTCGTAATTGAGTGTTGCCTGAAATTTTTAAGTACAATCAAGTTGTATCTTTAAGTCATTTCAACTTCAAATTACATTAAACTGAATCTTGTATAACTTATAAATGTTTTTTGAATATTGCTTATATGAGGCTATTTTGATGAGTTAAAGCAATGTAAAAACTTGTTGTCATAACTTATTGATAATATCATTTGTTTAGTGTGTAAGAGATTTTACACAAGTCCCAGTAAGAAGCACAAACAAGCACTGAACCTTCTTTGTACAGCTTGGTGAATCAATCATAAAATAATTATGTATAAAACTATTATCATTGTCAACAATATCTGATGGAAGCTATTTTAACATTTAAGAATTCTGTAAGACTAAAAAAAAAAAACAGATAAAAAAAACAGTATTCAGTATAAAGATTCTCTAAAGACAGAACTCTAAAGACTCTTACAGAGAGAAAGAGTGCTAAACTGAGCCTTAATTCATGAGCAAGAATCAATGCGAGCAAATTAAGTGAGTCTTAAAAGGCATGAAAGCCAATGCAATTATCTCCCCTGACAACATACAGACTCTAATAAACTTTATAACTCAATTTTATCTCTTTTTCACTGGGGATATGTGGACCGTGTCGTAAAACCTAGAGAGCTGCCTACCCAGACACCCTCGACTGTGTCCACACGGCCCAAAAATGCTGTCTAGGAAGGAAACTCGCTTGGATTGAAGACAGAGCCACCGTTAATTCGTCGGCGGGCTATGCATATCAATGAGGCGCTCGAGCGTGTGTTTATAGAAGCTCAGCGCGCTCGAGAGCGTCTCATCAGATTGAGAAGAGCGCGTGCAGTACGTCTCGCGGAGCACTTTCAACCTGCCACTGACATCAAAGAGACAGAGACCGGGGTTATCATCAAACTCACACTGTTTGAGGATCTCGATTATTGGATTTGAGTGGACAAACAGACCGAAGGCTGCTGCTGGAGGTTCTCAACCAACTATTTGGGATGAATCGCTCTACGGCCGCTTTACTTTTGCTGGTGATCGCTGTTTATTCACTCAATACAGAGGGTGAGTGTGTGTACCGTTTTTTTTCTTTTTTCTTTTTAAGTTATGTTTATTCATTGAGTTTGCGAATATGTGTAGTAGCCTATATCAACACAGAAATCAATGTTTTAGCTTTTATCCGGAGTGAAGAGTAGGCTACATGGTTTTAGTAGCCATAACAAACCTATTTTTATTTGGTTTTATCAAATGTTTACAACTTTTCCCGCAGAATAACAGCGCCTTATGCTGGTGCAACTATCAAACATCTCTTCTTCTCTGAGAAAGTCTAGTTTATTCTGCAAAACTTGGCCAGTGATAGTAAATAGTGGCTCTTTGTGTTGCTGCTGGATGAGTCTTGTTGGCTTCTGTCCTGAGATGATGCTGAATGGAGCAGAGAAGATTGATGAGGGATTAGATGTGGGTCACACGTCTTTCAGCAGCTCACCTGCCTCTTAGCCGAAGTGTTGAAAGAGAGTGAAAACAGCAAATGGCACTTTAATGAGTGATGTGCTGTTTGTTGATTTTGCACAACCTCGTTTGTCAGTTCAGTTCTGCAAGTGTTTAAAAGTCAGAGAATACTAGAACCTGTCAGAAAGAATCTCAGGAAGAAATGTCCAGGTCACGTTTCACAACACAATCTAAATGCCTGTTTTCAGAATTTTCCTCACAAATTATCATTACTTTAATGCAATACATTCTCATTAATATGAAAGTCATTGCCTAAAAATCAGGAAACAAAAGTACCATGCATATTTACAGTAGTAGCCTACTTACTTAAAATAAATCACATAAATGTTAGTAACAATTAATTTGTTAATGCAAATATATTTTTTCAGTGTTTTTTTTTTTTGTAATAACATTTTATTAAAGAAGCGCATGTATAAGGATGATACATTCAGTTTGGTTTTACATTTTTTTGTGGACTCACGTTCCACTTTCTTTATGCAATTATACTGTTCTTTCTATTTCTCTTCTTTTCAAATAGAATTTTTGGGGTGCAAAATGAATCAGAAATCTCTTGACAGTTGTTGTTGTTTTTGAGACTCAAAATGTTTTTTCTCGAGACTAAACCTTGCCTTTTTATTCATTTCTTAGCATACAAGTGCAGATGCACAAGAAAAGGCCCGAAGATCCGGTACAAAGATGTGCAAAAGCTGGAGATCAAGCCTAAACATCCGTACTGCCAAGAAAAGATGATATTGTGAGTTGGAAAAATATCTGTCTTTTATTTCCTTGTTATGGGTCTGTAATGTGTGTTTGGTGTATTTTATTATTATATTTAAGACTTCCAATTGAAATAGGCTGGATAACTGGATAAGAAACAGTAATATTTCTAATGGGCTTTAATGGACTAGTCTAATAATAAGATTTAGCAAAGAAATTATTAATGTAGAGGAGAGCCATTTCAAGCATGTGTGCAGACGTTAAGCAACTGTCATTGCTGTAAAAATAAATTAAAAAAATAAAGTGCCATCTGCTTCAGAACCTGCTAGAAAGGTCAAGCATGGTCATCCAGCTCAATCCAGTCCCGACCAGTTCAACCAGCTCAAACCAGGCTGTAACTGTTTGGTAATGCAGCTGATCAGGTTAAAAAAAAAAATGAGACTAGCTAATGATCATAAATCACCATCTTAGATCAGCCATATATCCAACACAATTAGCTGCCAACAGAAGCTGTTTTAGTCGGATTTTCCAGGAAGATGCGTATTACAAATGAGTGGCGCACTTGCAGCGTAGAGAGCTTAGTAGAGAGCTTAGTCAAAATGGACTCAAAATTACTCCGCGTGGTTATGTTATGACAATGTATTCTGTTCATGAAGCCTAAAAGATCCAAGCGTGATTTCTCAGATGTAAGGCAAATTTGTGTTTGTGATAAGCGTGTCTTTTTTATTGTCAACATTACTATACATTACTGTTCCATCTGCTGGTCATATTAGGTATTGCAGTGCATTTACAGAGCTGGAGACTTCTACACCGTAAAAATGATTATTGGTTTAACTTAAAAAAGTAAGTTACCCAAATTGAGTTAATTGAAATTAAAAAATTAAGTTAATACAACAAAGGAGATTGGTTTAATAAGTAGAAGCTAAAATAATTATGTTGTCTGAACCAAATTAATTATCTAAGTTGATTTGACAAAAGATACGTTTTTGATAAATCGTGAATATATATATATATATTTTTACAGTGTAGTACGGTTGTGGGAATATTCTGAAATTCAATATTCAAATCAAAGTTCTTATTTGTAAAATTAAATATTTATTCAAAAGCATGTCTTGCAACAAAATCTTGTAACATAATTGAGAGAGAGAGAGAGAGAGAGAGAG
>JAPMNU011380550.1:0-12252 GCA_029874995.1 Alburnus alburnus
TTTCCTGGTCAGTGGCGGAATTGTTTTCTAAACCTGCAAAATAGCACCAGGGAACGTTTGCGCCGGAACACGCCTCCTCTTTACGCTGAACCGCCCCCGGGAGCGCAAATGCATTTCCTAGTTTTCTGACGTGCGTCTGTGGAGGGAAAAGTCTGCTGTGCGCGGGTGCAAAATAGGAATGATACATGCGTCGGTGTACAAAGTCAGTTGCGCTGGGTGCAAGATAGGGCCCTATATCACTATCACATACATTCCTACAGGATGAGATTTAACAGAGGTCCCCTGAGTAAGCTGAACATAAGTTCTCCCATATTGTTTTTTTTTTTGAATACTTCTTTGTGAATTCAATGCAGTCTTACCTATAAGATAGTAGTAGTCCTATTCTATAAACAGGATAGGAATAAAATTCTATTGTTTTCCACTGACTGAGACATTTTATTTCACAATTCAATATGTCATGACAAGTTGCAAATGTCAGGTAAAGTACTGTTCCAAATACTCCCTGCATGCTGCAAAATTACGTGTGTACGCCCAGAAGTGCTGAGCTATTGCTTTTCGAAATTGATCTGTGCTAACTGGCCAGCCTCTCCATCTCTGCCTGTCTCTGTTACTCTCTTCTCTGTTCCATTCAATCCAATAGTTCATCAGACGGTCCCGGCGCTGTGTCCGCGCATTACCAGCATGGCATCACTATTTCCGATCCTCGTGGGATGTTTGAGTTGATGACTGTGTTTGTGCCTTGTAGCATTCGCTTCTCTTTGTGTCAGGTAACACATTCAGTCACATCCACCTGGGGAGGACGACAGGCTTTAAGACGGCCCGTGAATTCCAATGGCTTTATCGGTCCCCTGCAGCTGGCTTTGGCTTTTTCCACCGTATGGTCTCCTCCCACAGCACATTGCATATGCCTCTTCAATTGGGGCCATGGCTCAGGCTGATAGTGAACTGTATTCCTTCCTAACTGGAGGGCTCCCTGCACCCGCCGTCAATCTGGCAGTGGCAGCAGATTGGCTGGTGGTCTCACTGCAGCTCAGGATTCATTCCACTGGCTTATATTGTGTCATTCTATGAATTAACAATGAAGATTGATGACACCGCCACACAACAATGACAATCAGTCCAGGCTTTGAATGCGACTCGGATTTCATATATTGTGCATATGTGGAGCGTGTGCGTGTGAGGTAATCGTGTGTGTAGGATAAATACTGTAGAATTGAAGTTGGAAGCAAAATGCTTTTAGGAAATGGCTGGGAGGAATGATATATACTTATATATATATATATAGATAGGTATATTGGGNTATGAAATGGTGCTACTCGGGAGGTGGCCGGTTATATTTTTATGAGTTCCAACAATTCATAAACATAAACAAACGTAAACGACATTTGGGACAGTTGACGGGCACTGCTTCGTCACAAAAGTTTAAACCTTGACAATTTAACTATTCAAGCGCAAGAAGATACAAAAGGGAGCTCATTCTGTTACATAGCATGCCCCCAGAAAGTCCCATCTCAGACAGCGTGCAAATACTAAACTGAGCTCTTTTTTCACATCTTCTTCCACTTGAGCGGACAAATTCTCATAAAATTCTGTCAAAAATTAGCGAGTATCCTAGTAAACAGTCGGTTATGTCTTAAGTAAACGTAAACATTTCAGAAAGTAAATGCATACAGTATCAGTATATTGGATCCATGCATTGTGACAGCGGCCTATCATTCTTCCTGCTGTCTGTTTTTGATGTTAATCAAACAACAAAGGTCTAAGAAAAAAAAATCAGTCACTGCTCTTGACTGAATAAATTTTGTAACTTTAATAGTTTCATTGTTTAATTGTTTAATTAATAAGGATGTTTAATTTATACAGTGAAGACTATGCAGTGGTAATATTACATTTGATTAGGCTACCTTATTAAATTTCTGTTCCTGTAAACTACTGTCAGACCTACCTGAAAACCCCGAAAAGCACTGATTATTTAATTTGTATATTTGTTATATTATATTTATTTGTGCTTTTTCTTGTAATTTGATTGTGTTCTTATTTTATTGCTGTCTGTTTACTTGTCTTTAATAATGTTTATATTATTAATGTTTTAAATTTATATTATTTAGGCTAGTAGTTTTAGCTGTGGTATCGTAATTGTATTCGAGAATTTTCACTGGTGTCAAAAATTTTGTTGTAATTGAACTGTTTTTGCAAAAAACAGAAAAACATATTTATGGCCGATACATTTTCTTAAGCCTCTGGCTGTTGTCAGGTGTGGCAAAAAAACAAAAAAATCACTCTTTGGATTTAAATAGGCAAATGCTTAAGAGCAACCCTCTACGTATTAAGTATTAGTAAAGATCGCTTGACGGAATGTGAAACTCTCAAGTGCTCAGTCAGTGTTCAGCGAGTGAAAATATATATATGCTAAATTTATACTTGGGATCTAACACACACACTGGCGAGTAAAATCTAAGAATTTATTAGGCAATTAATAAATTGGTCATTTTTAATCAATTTTACAACTGTAGAACATGCTGCAAAGCAATTTTATTTTATCCTCCCTTTTCTGTGGAAGTGTGTTTGAAGAAAATCCTTAATTGCCTGGTTAAAGTGAGATATCTGTACTGTTTCTGACAACTGTGAGGCAAAATCAAAACATGCCCGCCGTGAGGCGAAAACGTGAATGAAGTGGCAGAGCAGAGGTGTCTGTCTGGCCCTTCTCACATTTAGTCCCACTATAAATGTGTGAATGAACACCTGTGTCTGCTGGGAAACTCATTAGAAGGTGGAGTGTCTCTGGGATTACAGACGTAGCAATTATTTTTGACTGCATTCATTAGTATTACTCCAAGGCACATTAAACAAAGACACAATTATAATTTAGCATTATAATACATTTTTATATTACTACTCTGTCTGCAAAGGCTACTTTTTTTTTATTGTGATATTTACCAATAACTTTTGAAGTGTTTCTTTGTGGTTTTCAGAAGACTTTCGAAAGTGATAAAGAAGTAAAATCTAGAAACTGAGTTTCATATTCATACATATCCGTGTGTGTGTGTGTAAAAAAGTATTGTATGCTTACCAAGGCTGCATTTAATTGATATTATTATTATTATTATTATTTAAAATAACTGTTTTCTACTTTAATATTTTTTAAATGTGATTTATTTCTATTTCTACTCCAGTCCTCAGTGTCACATGATCCTTCAGAAATCATTATAATATGCTGATTTGAAGCTTATGAATAGAATTCTGTGATGGATCAAAAGAACAGCATTTATTTGAAATAGAAATCTTGTCACATTATAAGTGTCTTTACTGTCACTTTTGATCAATTTAATAATTATACTGTCTTATGCGGTCAATGTTAAAATTAACATAAGAATTTGTTTGGTTTCTTTTGTATGATAAACAATTTTAGTACTGTTTAGTTGCCTCTTGATGTTCAGTGTAAAACTTTCCTAAGCAGAACCAGTTGTGAACCGCTGTGTTAAAACGTGTTTTACGGTCGCTTGAGTAGTATTCAAGTACGTTCCCTAAATTACCCCAGCAGAACGCACATGTCAAATAAAGTTGCGTTGAATTTTGTCTAATCAGAAATCACTGATTTCATTGAGACAATGCTAATGCATTCTGCATGTTTGATAAGGAACAGGCAAATGTGATCCGCTAGATTAAATTTAATCTGCTCTAAATCCCCTTCAAGTGGAACAACAGCATGAATACCAATGTATTATTCAACACGACAACAGCCAGGATTTTTCCCCATTACAGCTATTAACTTAATTGCCTTCATAAGAGTTTGCTTGTGAAGCCTAATGAACATATCTGTAAATTAAAAATGTTTGATTGGGGAAACAAAATGTTTACTAGTCAGACAGTGAATGACATGTTCTTCAGTAGATAATACGGCTCCCCGGTCCCGCCCCCAAGATATTTCAGGAGTGTTTCTGAATCCCTTCAATCAGACCACACATCTCCAGAACCTGCCACGGAGAATGAGAGCTGATTTCATCTCCAAACCTCAGACACTTTCCTTTCAAAGCACCATTTATGCCTGTCAAAGCATATTTATAAAGCTTTCCTTCATTTAACAGAACTGCTTGGCATCAAAAAAGCCAATTGAAATGGAAGCCATTTGATTTATGAAATGAAGTCTCTCCATCTACTAATCTGACTAAATGGACTAGCAAAATAAACATCCCAACTTATTCACTGTGGAGCCACTGAATAAATTCTTGATGGTCCCACGCAGCCAGAAGATTCTCCCCACGGCGGCGTGGACATGAATTTTCCTCCTCCTTGAATATCACAGCTTCATTACTTCTATAGTGTTGTATTATATGGTCTGCTTTCCTCATCATCCCACACTGCTGTCTCCTCTCCAGCCCCTCAGCCATTGGCATAACTTTTTTATCTTTTGTGAGTGCAGGGACAGTCGGGATGCTTCATTGCCTCTGATGTGTTTCCACTGGTGGTTCGAGGTATAGAGGAAGTGAAATCGCGACAAAGAGAGAGAGATAGAGAGTCAGTCCCCAGTGCACTTGTCTACATTGCTGAGTGGGAAGGTGGCACTGCGGGAGCAGTCAAACGGTGTCACTGTCTCACTCCTGCCTGGGGAAAAAGGACATGCTTTATACCTTCAATCTCCTTAAACTGTTTTCATGTGAGAGAATTTTCATTTGATGTATCAGATTGTGTGCGTGGTCTCCCCGAAACTCCTAAATGGATCTGCACCTCTGATCTTTTTGCAGTTACGTATAGACAAATTAATACTTTTTTTTATTTTTTTTGGCAGGGAAAGAACTTTGAAAATTGTGTTTTTGGGAGGACAATTAGGATTCTCCTTGGAGACCTGACAAAATGTCAAAGATTAAAGAGAGTACCTCAGGACATGGTGGTTTGTAAATGAAATTAGAGCTTTTTTAAATTTGAATGAGATTTTATGGTTCGGTGTGGAGTAATGCTAACAAAAAAAGTGCCACAGCATTATCTTGAAGGGCCATCTACCAAATATTATAGTACATAAATATGGTAATTAGTAACATATAGCATGTATATCAAAGCATGGTTAAATAATCTGGTAAAACAAGCTAGTTTTTGATGGATTGTTGAAGCCTAACATTTGTCAAACTAGTTTTTACTTCACTACACTCTTTGTGGTGGTATTGTTTGCCATACTGGTTAACAAGCCTGGTAATAATAGTAATAGTAGTAGTAATATCTGTTTGCATGTTTATTTTATATTATATATTAATTGTCTTATTAATTAAAGGTATATAACTATATGTAAATATTAATTTATATTAATATATCATATTTTATTTTTTAGTAATTTTTTTTTACTAAAAATAAAGTCCAAATCTGATTTGTGTGCATATCCGATTGGAAGCAGAGTGTAAACAGCAAAAAAAAATCACATGAAATGCTATTTGAGCTACATTCATATGTGGGTTGAAATCCTATTCAAATCACATTTCTACAAAACTATTTACTTTACTTTCTCATGTAAGATGTACACGTCAAACGTTGTTATAGGAAACATGCTGAAGAACGTCACTGCAGGAACAAGGTTGTGTTGTTGCAAGTGCAAAACGAGCAGAAATGTACAATAGCCTATAAATGGATACATATTTTGAGACCAGTGGAGATGACAGCATGGAATAAAGCCTACATATTGTCATGTTGTATATTAGACAAATATTTATTGCAAACTCCTCCATGTTGCTGTTGTTGTTGTAGTTTCTGGTGTATGACTTCCAACGCAATGTCATTGCCATAAAAACCAATGCAGATAGTCCAGAAAATGAAAGAGAAACGTAAGCTTGGCTCTCTAGTTGGTCTAGTTACTTTTAACATCTCACAGGTGGGAGCTGTCGGGAGTCCTCAGGTGGTTGTGATGCTAGTGTTAAATGATTGGGTCATCATAAGGAAGAGTTTTAATCCTCATCTGAGAAAGGGCAACATTAACATGCAGTGAGGTTACATTAATGTTCATCTTGTAAATGACATTTAATTTCTCATTTAATTTAAAATTATCTGGCAATATTGTGCAGAGGCATGTTTAGAATGCTAAGGAGCATCAGATGTCTCTGTTGAGGACAAGTAACAAATCCATTTAGATCCACACATGATTCACAAATGAGATGAGACTTTGACGTGTACTTCTTTTAAGGCAGTGAGATTTAAGGTCGCATGTTGCCCCTCACAACACAAAGTTGAATGCACAAAAACATTAGAGCTAGAAAATGTCATGCTGAGGCAGTGGAGAGAGAAAAAGATTAGGCAAGGACAATTTGAAAGCAAAAGCTACATATAAATAGTAAGGAAATGAAATAATAAATTGTACTATTACTCAGCCTTGCTTATATGCCAGAGTCTCTCCGGATGCTAAATTTAAAGTGCTTTTTCTTCAACATTGATTGTGGAAGGTCATTTCAAGTTAGAGAATACATGTATTTGTGGATATGTAATAACTCCATGTAAGTGAAAAGGTTTAACAGACGTGTGAAGTATTTGCATTGCTTGATTGCGAAACATGCCAGATCCTTTTCAGGGAGGGAATCCAATTTGGTTGTGCCAAGTATTTCAAGAGATCGTCGTGTTAGCATTTACTCATGTTGTTCCAAACCAGTGTGCTGTATTTTTTTTCTGTGCAACAAAAAAGGATAAATTGTGGAATCTTTCTTTTCAAATTACAAATAGAACAACAACAGCAAAAAACCTTGGAGAGTTGCACTATTTCACACCCAAAAATTTACAGTGTTTTCAGATGTCCGCGGACCACTCTGATGACCAAAATGTAGTCACAATCGTTGCGGAATGCGAATTGCAGAATTATACTTTGGGCTTAACATCCCTGCTTAATTGCTGTTATATGACGAGAGCTTTATAAGATTCATATTGACATTTTCCTTTTTTGTTGAACTTTCCCTTGTGATGCATCATGCATTGGCATATATACCTGATTCCCTGTCTCTTCCAACAGGTCCGTCCCCCAGAGTTTAGTGGGTTAAGGTGGTGAGTGTACTGGACTCTGTGATGTGGAGTGCTGCTCTGGATCTGAGTGCCCACTACTAGACCATCAACTTCCTGCGCCTCAAGATGGATTAGAGCTTCACGCCTCCGGAGATCAAAGGTATGAGATATATAGTAATGAGCTTCAGCTCAGACCTGCTGTAGTGTGGAAGCCCTGTTCGTGTTTGCCTTGAATGCACCGTGGATGGCTATTACTGTCCGTTGAATATTTATGAATGTGCCGGAGAGGTGAAGGAGTGTTTGATGTGCTTAATTGTACTACAGACATTACATTTTTCTAGGCTCGGAAACAATGATGGACTGCAAACTACGCTTGTCCGCTTCAGCACTTAGCTTTTTGTTTGGAAACCTGCCATGTTGTGCACACAGAGCCATATGAGCTGGCCAGAATTATTGTGATTATAAATGTAGCACAGATTTATTGCTTGAGGTGAAAGAAAAAAAAGAGAGGAGAACAAAGCTGCCTTGTGTCACAAAGTTCTCCAGTAACCATGGCAGCTAGTTTTTTTTTTGACATGCATATAGCTGTCAGATCGTTTATTTGTGTCTCTTATTTTCAATTGTTTTTCATATGTGTACCTAATACATTATTAATTCACCATTAAAATGCAGAACGCTTACAAGATAAATCAAAAGTTCTCTTTAAAAAAAATTTTTTTTTAATGAATTTCAGCGGCTTGAAAATGAGGTTTTGGAGATTGTTGGTGTTGTACAAAAGGGGGTTATTGGACAAGTCAGCGATTTATTGGAAAAAGGAAGCTCACAGAGGGAATATGAGAGAAGGGCCGGGATCATTCCGTGGCCTCGCGTACGTCCCGCTGTGCTCAGTAAAAAGAAAGAACTTCAGAGAGCTCGTATGTGCCATGTTCACACTTACAGTGATTGTATCTGAGTGGCTGTGTTTTTGGTCGCACAACTGATCTTTCTTTCTGGTAAAAAAAGTATACAGTAGAGTATATTGGTTATTGTTTGATTTTTTTTTTTATTATTATTATTCTGTATGGGTTGATATTGAATATTTAATTTAATTTAATTTTACATTTAGATTACCTTGCATCATCTTGGGTTCACTCAAAGTTTTTTTAAAGGGATAGCTCAACCAATCATTTAAATTCTGTCATCATTTATTCACCCTCAGGTTGTTCTAAAGCTGTATGGCTTTCTGTCCTCTGTGGAACACAAAACAGATGAAGAATGTTGGTGTCACTGGTGGTTGCAGGAAGGCAGATGAAGATGAAGAATAAAGTTCCAATACGAAGTTTAATGAGAACAATACAAATAGCAGACAGGCAGGGCAACACACACTAAATGCAATGGTGACCGGACAAACACTGAGTGAACAAGAGGAACTTAAATACACATTATGACTAACTAAAATCCGAACAGCTGTGATGATAGAGTTAGTGTCCATAGTAACAAATGAATGGCGGAAAAATCAAACAAAGTAACACACGTGACTAGAGAATACAAACTAAAAGTCCATGAAAACTAAACAAACTGAACATAACTGTGACAGTTGGTAACCAAACAGTTTTGGTTAACATTGACTTATTTCTTATAATACCTTCTTGGTAACACTTTACTGTAAGGTTTCATTTGTTAACATTAGTTAACTACATTAGTTAACATGAACTAACAATGAAAATGACCTAACATTAACAAAAATGATGAAATGCTATAAAATATATTGGTATTTAGCTAAAACATTAACTAACATTAACAAATGAGACCTTGTAAAGTATTACTATCTTTTATGTTCCACACTCAGAAGACAAAAAGTCCTATAGGTACGTGTTTGGACGTGAGGGTGAGTAAATAATGACAGAATTATAATTTTGGGCTGAACTATCCCTTTAAGAATGTTACAGGTAGCATTGGACTATATGCATTTTCATGTTTTACTCCAATCCGTAGTCATCATCACATAACTGCTTATTTGCATAAAGTTATAGTTTTCTTATCTTTGTTCCAGTGCTGGACATGCCCACATCACCATCACATCACTTATTATTTTGCTGAAAACTGGCAATTCTTATTGAAACTTAATGATTTGCTGACATACTTAGAGCTCCAATAGTGATGTGATGCACGGTTTCACTACTGCCTAGAATGGACTGCTATACTGTAGCTACTGCGGTCTGCTCTTTGTGTAAATGTCGTTATTGGATATAACTTTCGAAAATGCATCGTTAGCTAGTAATGGCAACACCTCATAAAGTAGTGCCAAGGCAAAACATAATTGGCTTCTCACTTGAGAAAGACTGCAAGACTGGAAAATAATTGCTGCCTTGTGGCTTCCTATGCAACTAACTGTTTCTTTGTCTGCTTAAATGGTTACTTCAAAATTTTTTTTTTTTCACAAGTCATGTAATAAACTATATATGTTATATGAACCAACTACAAAACAATTGTTCACAGCTTTTGAAGCATATGGGTTTTACGGGCCTGTTTACACCGGTAATATTGGCGTCTCAAATGTATCTCCTGTTGTGAATGGATTTTTAGGGGAAGGTGTCTGATTTTTTTTTTTTTTTTTTATAAAGCTGTGTAAATTTTCCGTTTTTTTTTAAAAGAAGTCTCTCATTTCTGTTCAAGAAACATTTCAGGATTCTTTAATGAATAGATTGTTCAAAAGACCAGCATTTATTTGAAATTGAAATCTTTTGTAACATTATAAATGACTTACTGACACTTTTCATCAATTTCATGCATCTTTGCTGAATAAAAGTTTCAATTTACTTACCACAAACTTTTGAATATTGTCAAAGAAATATTGTTGTAAAACTTTGAATATTGTTTCTGTATCACTCAGCCCTATGATCACAAACTGTTTTTGTGCTGTCCTCGTGTGATCCGACTGTCCTTGGAAAACAAACGCTATTGTAAATAGGTTCTATGCCATTAATGAATCAGAAACGGTGAATTTCTTTTTTCTTTTTTTCTTTCTGAGCAGTCGTGTCTTTGTGCTGATCTCCTTCTCTCTAGGTTGTCCGCACTGGGCTGATTCAGTTTCGCTCTGTTTTCATGCGGCTCCTGCGCTGATGCAATAAACATATTTGTGCGTCTGTATTCATGACCGGTGTCTCCCTCGCAGCCACAGTTTCCCTTCGTCTTCACTTCCAGTCTGCACACCTGAAAGCTTCAGATAAGCCTCACTGATGCTTGTCTGCTCAGGAGCAGATTACTTTGTAAACTGCTGGCACAGTGGAGAGGAAACAAGGGAAGGGAGGGAGGACTCGGCTGACCTAAGCAGGGTAAACGACTGCTGGGCTCTGGTAAAGGGTGGTGGTGTCTGTGAGCGCTGGGCATGTTTGCGATGCCCTATGTGTCCCGACAGTGACTGAGTTCACTGACTCTTCTTGAATGCTGTAAAATCAGCTCTTTTACTGTTGCCATCACACCTTTCCACAGCTGTTGGCTCTTTATGCCCCAAAGGGGTGAACTTTGTTGTTAAAGGCGAGAGAAAAAGAGAGGGAAAAAAAGCTCCACAATCTAGTGAGCTTCCTTGAAATTTGCCTACTGCCAAAATATTGCACCTAAACTTAACTAAACTTGGAGTTTAAATAAACTTTGTTTCTAAGTTAACAGCACAATGCATCCTAAATATGTACCGAATATATTTTTTCCCTCTCCACCACTCTCTGTTCTGCGATAGAATACACAACGCTGTCTTACAATTGGGCTAAAATGATGTGTCATCATAATTTAAAAAGGTAACATTTACTGAATTTATATTTATTGCTGTTTTGTTCTGCCATGTTTAATGTCAGACAGTAATCTTGATTTAAAAAATATGTATTTATTTAATTTAATTGCAAACCATCTGCGTATAGTTTTGTAAGTATCTACTGTTCAGTAATAAAAAAAAATAAGAAGAATACTTTTATTCAGCCAGGATGCATTAAATTGATCAAAAGTGATTGTAAAGACATTTATAACGTTACAAAAGATTTCTGTTTCTTTCTTTGCTATTACAGGAATAAACTACATTTTAAAATATACTAAAATAGAAAAATGTTGTTTTAAATTGCGATAAAATTTCACAATATTAATTATTAAACAAGCAATTTATTGGAAAAAAAAATATTGTAAAAAGTGTTGCGCTAATACATTTGAGTTGACCTGAAAATGTTGCTTTTTTGGGGTTTATACATGAAACAATACTATAATATTGTGCAATCATAATTAATTATATTATAACATCATAATGAATCCGTCTACATTTTGGTCTATGTTGCCTTTTTAAGTTGCACTCTAGGATTTGGAATAAAAGCCAGTGTGCGTTGTGTGCATGTGACACAAATTTATACTTTGAGGCTCTGCTAAAGTTTCTCTAGGGCCGCACTCCGGCTTTCATCGTGACTGGCACTGCATCAATTGGGCCGCATTAGTATTCAGCACGATTTGCTCTTGTTTAAACAGCAATGTCTGTGTGCAAAGTTGTTCCAATATTTGTCTTTCTAGTTTTGAGAATGTCCAGCTGTTTTGCGGTACCAGAGGAATACAAAACCATTGAGGTCTGAGGGCCGACCCATTCATGTTTTTCACACATCACGGATCGATGGAGAAATCAAATTATTGGGTATGTTGTTTGTGTCTTTTGCAGAGGAAATATATAGGCCTAGTCAGCCGTGCGTGTCAGCGTGGTTATGTGAGGATAAGGTAGATTCACTTACAACTGTCTGTGTCGACAGCGCTGTCTAACACATTGTGTATGCGTTTTGAATGAAGAAGGACCCCTATGAAATAAGCACAAATTCTGAACGGAACCTTCACCTCTAGCCGCTCAAAAGACAAATTTATACATGTACAGCACTTTAGTGATATTCAGGTGCTGTTTAAGAATTCAGTATCCAGAAATGTTTGAATTCAAGACCTGAGATGCCTCTTCTGCCGCCTTTGAACGAGAGAGAGGATGTGGATTTTTGAAAGTGAATGCTTTGTGCTGAGGCATCCCAAGGCTCAATCTATGAAAATTGTGAACTGAATATGTTACGCTTATAGTAAAGCAACAAAAGAAAAAGGTTACTTTCTTTCTTCCTCAGAGATTAAACTTGATTTTTATTTTATTTTTTTGACAATCATAGTTTTTAACAGTAACAAAAATATGTGCATACTGTATATGAAATCATTTTTTTAAATCTATTTTTAATATAAAAATGTATATACTGTATGTGTGTATACAGTCTATATACAGTATATACAGTCATCAGTGTATGTATGTAC
>JAPMNU011380551.1:0-11288 GCA_029874995.1 Alburnus alburnus
TTTTTTAAAGAAAATCTCCCTTTCTTTCTCTGTCCATATATGTATACTTAAATACAGTTTCATGGGAATAATCCAAAATATGGTAAAATGTTTTTTGCTACGTTGTATTTCATTACTTTTTTTCTTTTTAAAAAAAATACATTAAAAGCAGATAAAAAGGATTTGCAATGTCAAAATTCATTCCATTTCATGAAAGAATAATTTTACCACTTTATAATCATATTTTACTGAGAATTTATGCTGTTCCTGTAAACCTTTGTGTAAACCTTCTTTGGGATGTTGTCTAAACTTTAAGTTGCAACAGTAAAGCTGGAGCCACACTAAAGATTTTTAAAATCTGATTAGATTTTCAAGATGTGAGAGACCACAAATTCACAGATAACCAGAGTACGGACTGTGAACACAGGAAATTTTGCAAAATCTCCTGCATCAAACGCCATTTTAAAGTAAACAAACATGGTGGACAACTGGCAAGAAGAAATGGCGCGTATAGTGTAAGGACTGCATTTTACAGAAAATTTGAGGGGGGCAGGATGTTTAGAAGTCATGGAGACGGTGTGAACATGGATTTGACATATTACAACACGAGCTGGAGGTGAGTCTTCCATCAGCTCACTTTCTGATTGGGTATTGTTTTGTTTCATGTGATAATCTCCAGAGCGTGCACGCGTTTGTCCTCGAGGTTCCCCCCACACAACAGGATTTCTGATCAAAAATATTCAACATTTACGTTTCGAGATCGGTGTGTCCCCGCCGTCTTCCGAGCAGATTCAGTCACTCTTAAAACACCTCACACCACAGGAAAATCTGATAAAATAATCTGTAGAACCATCAAGATAATCGGGACTTTACCTAGGATTGTCGGAAGGGGAAATATATTTCCAAAATCACTTCAAATATCTTGTACCAAGGAGGGTGGGACTTAACGAAAGGTCAATTGTTCTAACTGTTTTTTGATGTTGTTATTTGCCAAGTTGGATTCAGACCTGTGTCTCCTGAATGTACACCACAGTTCAACATGCCTTGAGTACTAACCGCTAGGCCTCTGGCAATTTGGTTAATTTGGTCTCTGACAAATCCCAATTAAGATTTTTAGTAAAGTGTTTAGGATATTAATTGGCATTACTCTTATTTCATCACCATAACAACATCATAGTGTTGTTATACAACACTGATAGATTAAAACAGTGTTCAGCTAGTTTTAAATGACAGCGTAGATGGTCACATTTCACTACTTTGTGTATATGTGAGGCTGTTATGAGTTGAGTCAGTGAGGCAGATGAAAAGTTTCCAACCACTCTGTCCAAATCTGTGGAGAATGACTTAACACGATGTGTGCGTTCACATTGGCATGAGAAAGAATCGATGAGTAATGCTCGTGCTGAGAAGACTCAGCGTCCTCAGCTCCATTGTTTTGACTTTCCCTTGAAACCTCTGGTGTTCTTCTGTAATTTTTGACCGAAATTTTTTATTGGTACAAAACTTGGTAAAGGTTTTGGCACTTGCTATGTGAACACAAAACAAACCACGGACATGAGTCGAAAAGGTTCAATGATCCTGAAAAAAATAGTCACACTTGTGTAATGTGTTCCTCGCGGTCAATGACTGCATTTGAAATGAATGGGAGATGAATTTCATCTACTGGAAACTTTTTTGGTACTGTGCTCAAACAAAATCGTACTTTTTTGACATCAAGCTCAAATTTAGAACACAACTTGATTAGATTAATGGCTTTGATTTTCTTGCAGTTTCAGAGTAAAATGTGTTTTTGAAAATATATATTTCATATATAAATTGAAAATAGTATTTCTGTGCATTTTTCATAACAATAAACATAAAATTGTGTAATGTTCACTTTTTTAAAACTTTTTTTACTTCAGCAATAATTTGTCAAGTGTCGTCTTTAAAAAAAGACTTCAAACTCTAAAAAACTCTAAAAGCATTCAAAATTTACAAGTTTAAGTTTACAGTTTAAGGTCTATGCTCAAAAAGTGAATAAATGGATTATAACTACAGCATAAATATAATTTAGAGTACCATAAAATAAAACACATTATCAAATAAAATATATTACATTCATTTCATTGAAATAAAACAAATGTTTTGGTCATTTTTGACAGCGACACGAAGAGCATCAGAGGGTTAAACCTCAGATCAGTGCACAAGTGACTTATGATTCTTTAACACCGAGTCCGACCACACCAGCTCTGAAGTTGGCTATCCAACAGCAGCAGCATTTTGAAGAATGAAGGGTCGTGTTTACACTTGGACACATCATTTGTATGCTAAATCATGACTCAGATGTGCGTCAGTCCCCTGGCTCAGTCGCACGGATGAGCTATTCCTTCAGCAGTCCTGCCAAGATGACTGTTAACTTGTGAATTTGCGGCTGACAGGAAGAGGAAATCAGAATTTCTTACTAAATGAACAGGAAAAGAGTCAGATAAATGACAAATAACACAGAGAGAGGAAGAGTGAAACGAGCAGGACAGAAAACAAAGGCAGTGAAGGTTGAGTAACGGCAGGAAGGGTTAGTCACTTTACGAGAAAGGAATATCTTACGGGAATTATCTGGGGTTGGCCAAATTAGTAAAGCCTCGATTTAAGTCTCATCTACATGAAAAGCTCACCCAGGCCAGCAGACATTATATGCATTTGACCCGCCAGGTACATTTCTGCACTTGCCTGATTATTCACCTCACCCCATCAAACACTCACAGCTGACAGTTCCCACAATACACCCAGACCATTTGAACAGAAAGCCAAATCCATTTTCCCATGCACTGCTATTCAGAGAACATCACCATATTCAGTTTCCTCATCTTTGAGCTCATAAAATAAGAAACGTGTTTTCTCAGAACCATCTGTGTTGATCTACCTTATTATCAGGAAAAGTCATCTGTGAGGTCAGATATTCCTTGGAAAATAACGTTTCAGTAATTAACTGTTCACAGGTGATAAACCAAAAGTTCTTTAGCAACCAGCCAAGCAATTTTGGCTATTCTAGAGTCAGTGGTGAAGTGCATCCACACTGATGACATGTGCCTATTAGCAAAGAATCTAGTTAAACTAGACATGAAACATAATTTTATTGATTAAAGATTGATGGCACATGGACTTAAAAAACGACTGAGAAAACGACTAAATCAGCTGTATTACGCATGCCAGGCCAGTAGTTGGCGAAGTCACTTTGTAAAGAAACACTATGCGCCTATACTGAACACATGTGCATGTGCATTGCAATCAACTGGCTCAAACAATGTATACTTGGAGGAAATGCTCCCTGGTTTTTCATTCCAAACTTATTATTCAACCGTTGTGGTGGTTTAAATTTTTTTGCTGAGTTGTGACTTTATCTGTAGCAAATTTTCAATTTTCATTATCTGTAGCAAGCACTGGATTCATGGAAATGGGCTTATAAGCATAATTTTTTACAGCATAAATGTATTGTATGGAATAATCAATATGTTTTGTACAAAAATAGGACCATATTTAACAAAGTTAAAAATATATAATCTTTATTTAAAAAAAAAATCTGATTAGTTATGAAAAATGTAGTTTTTGAGGATAATTTAAGGTATATCACCTAAGCTTCTACATCTTATTAAATTATCCGTACACTACTCTCCATTGAAGGATGAAACTCCCTGTTTAATTGATTTGTTAGATAAAAAATGCAATAATATTCATATAAGAAAAATATTAATCTCTATGAGCAGTATTGCTCCTAAAGCAATGGCTTTATGGAAACAAATGTATCCTCCACTTTTTACCCCTGTAAGTTATTTTTTATCTAAGTTTATGGATATTCCACCAGAATGTTCTTATCTGAAAATGAATCTGTGCTTCATTTGTTTTTTTAGATGTCCCTTCACAGTATTATTTTGGACAGAGATTTCAGTTTTGATTTTTACATCCTTTAATATCCTTTTTGATATTACAGAAGAAATTGTATTATTTTTGCATTCTAACACTGGTTATGTTCTTTTGGAACATAACCAAAAGAACATAACGTTCTTCGTTCTTTTGCTTGCTTGGAAAAGGTCATATCCACAAATCTAAATGTACAGCTTCGAAACCAAATTTTATTGTCTTTTGCTCTGAATTAAAAAGTCTTGCTGATTCCCTATGTAAATTTAAAAGAAACACAAAAGCAATCAAAACATCCCAGATATTAAATAAGATTATAAAGTCGCCTGTGAACAGAGATACCATGTTTAAATGAGATCTTTCTATCCCCCCACTTGAGTCAAAATGAAAGTAATGCAAATTTATTTCTTTGCCTTTCTTTTCTTTTCTTTTCTATTTATTTAATATTTTTATGTATTATCTGTTTAAATGTCAATACTCTATGTCCCTCGTATAAAGTCAATTGTTCTACTCGTTGTTAATTTAAAATTTCAGTAGGATTTTTGTTAATGGAATGAATGTTAATTGTTGTTGCATGTGCATGGCATCACCATTTTCACAAATTCTCATTTTCAAATGTTTACACGGAGACCATAACGGTATCGTTTTCAAAATCTTGTGTTTTCAGGCCCCCAAAACACAATTGTTGTGTCAATGAATGGTCAAAACGCATTAAAAAAGCTTTCCGTTTTTAACTGAAAACAGTGTCGTGTAAACGGCTCCTAAAAACAAAGAGAAAATGTCTGATACTGCTTTTTTATTTAGTAGCGTTGACTTTGGACCTTGAAGAAAAATAAAAAAAAATAGAATGAAAGGTGAATACAGTCTTTAAATAGAGGGTTAATAATACGGTAATTCAAAACGGGTGAAGAAAGGATGGCATTTTTCCAAAAAAAAGCCAAAAGTTACTTTTTTTTTCCGTGAACAGGTCAAACGGAAAGGCGTAACGCAAATCTCAGCAATGTGAACAGCACTGATTTATGCTGAAAACACACCAACCTGAGTGCTCGCACAAAACCTTTTACTGGAGCTTATAGCGTCAGAGATTGCACGAGATGTATCTGGACTGATGATTTGATTCAGATATCACGAATGCAGAAAAACATCTCAAGTCAAAGCAAGGCTGACACGGTGCAATATCTGCCTGATGTCTGGAGGATTACTAAACACGGTTTATAGTTATGGTTTTCCTCTAATGTTTGGCAATCGAGATTCAGGCAAAGGAAAAAATTTTTTACAGAAGCTGCAGCTTTGATGTTGAATGTTCCTGTTGCACAAACAACTTTCAAAAGCTTGTCTATATTTGCTTGAAGCCATGAGTAATTGCTAGAGAAATACATGAGCTTGACAGCAGTTGAATGCATATATATGTATGTTTGTTACTGTAGTTATTATGTAGAACCTCTATCTAAATAAAAAAATCTCCAACCTGTTTAAACATTTTCATATTACTCTTAGGTTCATACACCTGCAAGATGTATCAAGGACATGCTAATGAGTTGTCCCTCACTTTGTGTTGGAAGATGAATAATTTCTTCCTGCATGAATCAGTCTGAATAACACTTTAGTTTGTTGCTCTCCGTGCAGTTCTGAGACAGCAAGTTTGTTTAAAGCTGGCTGATGTGTGCAGATCCGGCTGTAATGCTTCACTTTGTGGTTACCCCTTCAAGTAAGTCATTAATGAAGGCAGTAAAACCCTTATGTAAAAGTGATTCATACACACAGGCCAAGGATCTATGAACATTGATTTCTTCAATGATCCAGGCTTCAACAGTGGGGTTATGTGTGATTCATGAAATACCGGTAAATGAACAGCACATAATATATGGAGCATGATGAATCAATAAAACAGGCAGAAAATCCTTGAAAATGTATACATTAATGTATACTTTAAGTATTTAGGTTGAAATACTGGAGAAAAATAACAAGTGTATCTGTAATTAGGAAATCTGGAGATCATGTCTATTTGATTCAATCAGAATGATACAAATCAGTTTTCATACAAGCAAGTTATATATATTATTTACACATTTTATCACAAAAATCATGACTTATTCATTCATACATTTTGTCAAGTTTATTCTTTCTAAGAAAGAATAAGAAAACAATAACAAATAATATGGAAACCCATTTCACCAAATATGAATTTTCAAAATTCTGACTTTAAATGGGAAACAAAAAAGTAATTATGAGATTGAAAAGTCAAAATTATGACAAAATTAAATTTTTTCTGCCATTATGAATTCATGCCATAATCATGCCGAAACTCGACTTATTTCGACCGATATCGTAATATGGATATTTTTCTTTAAAAAAAACGCATCGTTTCGCTTCAAAAGGCCTTTATTAGCCCACTGGAGCCGTATGGGTTACTTTTATGATGGATAGATGCACTTTTTTGGAGCTCTATTCACTCCCATTATAAAGCTTGGAAGAGCCTGGATACTTTTATTTATTCAACTCTGATTGTGTTTGGGGGTGAGTAAATTATGGGATCATTTTGATTTTTGGGTGTACTAACCCTTTAAGAGTTTCTTCATTAAGATTAGGACAGTTGTAACCCTGATATTTCTGACTTTATCTCTGCAAAAAACAAATGTCAAAATGAATTGTAATTCATGCATATCCAAGCCAGTGCATCTATGAATTGCACTTTCAATGCATTTCTGGATAAATTAATAAATTTATAGATCTTCCAAATATGAATTGTTTATATATTGATGTTTATGGCCTTGATAAATGTATATGTACACACAAACAGCACAGCAATGTACAAGAGCTGACAAAAGATACTGAAGATATAGAGACAGTGATGTATAACTGATAGATGGAGAGATGGATGGATGAATAAATGATTTACAGCTACTTCAACATCAAGATGGGACAGCATGGAGACAGTGACGGAAGACAGGAGACGAACAGAACGTGATATAAAGTTAGACATTACTCAGGAGGATGAATTACAGCATCGAAGGTATGCGGACTAAAGAGAGAAGAGAGAGAGAGAGAGAGAGGTATAGGGTGTGTCAAAAGATAATTTAAAAGATGAAACGAGACTAGAAGGCGTCTGATGTTAGTTCCAACCGAGAGCACATTTCCACTCTGTATGCAACCAGTGTCTCTCCCTCTCTTTTAATTCTCCTTCAATCCCTCCATCTTTACCCAACACACGCTAGTCAGAAATTAGCCTGCTGTTTACAGAAATAGGAGTGTGAAGACAAAAAGGTTTAAAAGATGCATGCAAAACATTTCATTGTGAGTTCAAACACACACACATATAAAAAAAAAAAAAATTAAAAAAAAATGCAATGGAAACGATTTATAGTTCTTTCTTTGTATTTAAATAGAGCCAAATTTTCCCAAGTATGATGCCCCAGCAAAGATTTCTTAGGTAATTTCTCCACAAACAAACTCATAATAAAACCCTCATTGCTCAGATCAATGCTTTCAACTTCCTCAGAGGTGTTTGCTGAGTGTGCGTCTGCCTAGCACACACACACAAACACACACATTCCTTTGTACCCCTCTTGGCACTTGGTCTCCTCCCTTGGTGACACAGCACAATTCATTTCACTTTTCATTGTGCCTTTATTCACAAGTCCCAAAACCCCTTTTAAACAAAGAGAGGAGAAATAGAAGATGGAATAGGGGGATGGGTGAATGTCCAGCTTCTTGGTGCATTCATTAGCATCTCTTCATAGCTTTTGTGCATACTCTGCATTTTCTTTTGCCTCTTCAGAAAATACAAAAGGCAATTCGAATGTGCTTTACTGGCATGACAGGCATTGCAGTGTATTTCTAATGTTTTCAATGAATCTAGAACAGATTTAGCAGACAGTGTTAAATCGCTCTCCTGATGCTGATCCGTCCACAAGGTCTCACACGGGTCTGAAATCAACTCTGGTGCAGAAGGGTCACAACTACCCCTCCTGACCTCATGAGAAAACTCTTTTACAAGGTGGTGATTTTGTATGACTTTGTATGGAAATGTAAGATTTTTTGGGGAAAAAGGTAAGAATGAGGGTTCACCCCAAACCTAGCTGAGGCGTCACCAGATGTATGCATGAAATTGTAAAAATGCATAAGAATTAGCCACCAATTCACCGAAACATATACTTATTATAAAATGCAATGCGGTGTGTTTCAACATGGACATCATAGCAAATACCTGCAATTGCAACTCAGTGTAGGGCACTTATAGAATTTATTGAGCTTGAATCGCATGGACTGTGGTGAGAGGATCTTTCAATAAAGTGCAGACAGTCGCTAGATCTGACAGTTGCAACTGGATGCCACATTCCCTTTCAAACACGCTACTCTCAAGTGGTTGTTAAAGACAGCTTAAAAACAAAACCACTGCTATTTAACCCATTTAACCCCACTGCTAACATTGATGATGACCAAACGTAGACATGCATTTGAGTTTGAAAGGTCTAGCCTAACCAAAGATGTATGTACACGGAGCCATCAAATAAACGAATGTGTAATACTAACCTATTGATTTCACGTCAGCATTTTTACATGGCTGATTATAAGTCACATCAAATGAGCTTTTTTAATTCTATTTGCCCCTCTGAAAGATTGTGTCCATCTCAAAAAGACAAGGATTTTGTTTCATTTTGCCACCCGAGAAGTAAACATGTGCTGACTTAGCTGGAAAAAAACAATTTGTGATTAAACTGGTTAATGTGGTAGACCATATTTACAAGCTGTAAATAAGTTCAAACACCAAGAGCAAACAAACATAAATCAGCATAGTAGGTCTGACAAGACCTTTGCCGAAATCTTACTGATTTAACACCATGACTCGTCAGTTTGGAGTGTTTTCCAGACTGCTCTGCAAATACAGTTAAAAGCAAGATTGCGGTAGCCCATAAATACTTACTGACGCGTAATGCCGGGGCCACAGGTGGGTAAATATACCACCATCAATACCCACGGCAGTTTTCAAGCTATTTCACAGTATCTGAATGTTGGCATTAAACCCGGGTTCCAGGTATCATAAACGGGAGCCATTTAAATTCGTCGAGTGGGTGTGAATAACAACTTCACAAACAAACAGCACGACTCGATCCGCAGCAGACCGAGCGCATTCCCTGTACAGTGGCAGACATCCAAACTCCTCACGTACACACTCCGAGACTCTTGGCCGCCATGCACGAGACAGAGACAGTTAAGTTTACTCGCGCGACGACTTAACACATTTGAGCAGTCTAAAACAACTCACGTAACTAGAGTTTAATGGAAAGGCAAATGCGTTTCCACGCAGCGGTTCGAAACAACACTGACAATCGCAATCCGAGAATCGACACTGCATTAACTAAAAATGATAAAGTCAAAAGTAACATCTGATAACTTGCAAACCAAAAATAAACTACAATTATAAGCAATTATCGGAGTAAGTTAGGCTATTTTCTGATCACTCACCTAGAAGTCTGACAGAACGCGAAATCGTCTCCAAATGTAGGCAATCGCCTGATTCTTCTTTTTAATCCGTGTAGTTCACTTTGGCAGGTTGTTTTTATACTAGTAGGTAAATATAGTCTGGCGCAGTCGTATGACTTTGTGCTTAAAGCCACAAAAGTACCAATGAATAAACAGAATAAAAAAGCGATTGCAAAAAGTTTCTGAAAGCAAGCAAGTTGTACGTTCCACGTTTGTGAGTAGGAATGTTCTGTTAAATCCGACGAGCGCAAGTGACACGGACGTCCTTATTTATTTCTCAATCAGTGCTTCTCTCTCCGCGCGCTCATAATATAAGCGCTTAGCTTTTAGACCTCTTTCTTTTCCCCTCAGGGCTTGCAAACACGACCAGGTGCTCATTTACATAACTACACTAGCTGCGTCCAATGGCAGCACTCAGTCAGGTGCTTCTTTAAATATTTAATGAGGTAATTGTCCAATCAGGAGCGAGTAAAGCAGGGAACCCGTGACCTGGCAGCGCCGCTGTAAATGATACGCGTACCTCTGAGAGACTTTAAAAAAAAAGTGGTACAGGAACGGAGAGATTTGGGGAATAGGAACTTTAATATTGTTGGTAAGGAAACAATACAGGATTTACCTTGTTAACCCTTTCTGGTGTCCACCGTAACTCTTGTATTGGCTAAATTTCTAATAACTAAACATTATGTTGGCTTTTCTCCATAGAGTTTGATGTCAGCGCCTATAGAAGGTACACCTTTGTAGTGTTAAAAGATCGCATTATTACAGAGTAGAACTCCAGCAATATACCATTATGTCCTGAGGCAAGACAGTAAAGACTAGTGTGTTAACAGACTAAAACATGCGCTCAGAGGCAATGAAGTTAAATAAGAAGAGAAAAGAAAAAGAAATGTCACTAGCTTAAAAAGTTCAAACATGCTAGATTCTGCACATTCACAAATACAGGAGAAAGAAACGGGTGTGGTGCTTTAATGTCAGTGAAAAGCTAAATTAAAGGTAAATAGGACAGGTAGACAAGGGTGGGTGAGTGAAAAAGAGTTATTCCACAGTATGTGTTGCTACTTGCCCCTTCATTGGAAGGAGATGGGAACTGGAAACTTGTTGGCAGTCATTCAGTAACACTGAGATAAATAGTGGACAGAGAAAAATAGCAGCCTACCTAGTGAGTCAATATTGTTTCTCAAATCCTATTGACCGCAGGCATCGTGTATGAGCATGAGCATGTGTGAAGTTATTGCTTTTTATGGCACGGAAAGAATTTGCACAGAGAAGTGAAGTGCATTTGAGAAAAACAGAGAGAGAGATCATTTAACATCAAGTCTGAAACTGTAACAAAGGTGTGTTGAAGGAGAGAATGTGTTTAAAGAGAAAAAAGAGAAGAATTGTAAGAGCTCCAGTTCAAACTTTGTTTGGAAAGCAGCTTGTTCTTTTTGTTCTCTTCGCTTTGAATGAACAATTGTGCATGACCTGGTTTGACTTTGAACATGATTAACTTTAGCTCACACCCACTTTTAATGGTTAAAGACTTAAAGACCCAAATCCCCAGCTTGGTTCTTTCTTTCCCTTACACTTTGTCAGCATGTAATGAAAAATGTCATAATGAAAAATGTCATAACTGGACCTTCTGGTGAAAATGACAGGTTTCTCTCTGGTGACATATGCAAGACTTTTAGTCTGCTTAAACCCAGCCCTGCAGGCTCACGTTCATCTGCCTCCAAACCCAATCTACAACCAATGGATGGAACCAAGACCTTTCCCTACATTTTCAATAATCCATTATACCCAGATATACGTCACAATATTGAAGTTTCATTGTGACTTTAAAGTAGGCATGAAATGGAAAATTCAAAATGTGTATTAATGATCTCAATGTGAACAGTGAATACAAACATATGTTTAATTTTTTTTAATCAAAATGTCATTACTCAGTCTTCTGG
>JAPMNU011380685.1:0-18661 GCA_029874995.1 Alburnus alburnus
ATATATATATATATATATATATATGTGCAGTCATAGCCAATACAACCTGTGCATAACACTTCCGTCTTTTATAACACAATATTTTTGCCAAATATAATAAACGACAGTAAAAACTGACCGGCCACATAGCTACAATAACCTTTATAACCTGTAAGTTGATAAGATCTTAATGCGATTGACTTACATTCACTGACATTCGCTGGTGAAAAACCTTGTAACTCCAGTTGAGCTTGATTTTGGAAAAAAAAATTATAATATGGTGACACACACTAGTGTCTGACCATACATAGAGCCACAATACTAACTTTGACAGTAAGTCCAACTTATTAACTTTTTGTTCAGAACGTTAAACTTGATTTTGTTTTAGTTTTTGTTCATGTTCTTGTTCAAATTTATTTCCGTTTTTTTGTTTTCATTCCTTGAACCGTTCGGAGCCGGTTATTTTTAAATACATTTTTATTTTTATATGGCTTAAGCCATAATGTGCGACTGCTGTGTGATGTGGGTCTTTCAGTTGGAGACTGAAGCATCACCTGCTCAGCTGTGGTTTCATTAATCACTGCAGTTGTATTCCCTGAGCGGTTCAACAGCCAAAAGTCAGGTCAGTGTCTGGGTCTGCATGACACGCACATCTCATCTCAGTAGGAATATCACCTCAGCAGTTAGCAACTAACTCAAGGGGTCCTGTTTAGCCCTCACTAAAAGTTCCCCAAGTTCACTATCACTACTGCCCTTTTCTCTTCTGTTCTTTGTTATTCATGGTTTCTTTCTGTTTCTTCACTGTCTCCCTTTATCTCTTTCTGTCTTTCCTCCATCTCTGCACCAATTCTCTCAGGCACTCTAATCCCTCTGCTGTCAATTTTTCAGTGATGGACTCTAAACTAAGTTAAAGTTCTAGGTGGAGTTCATCTTCTTCCATCATACTTCCCATCTGAAGCATCAACTCATTTGCGGTAACCAAAACACGAGGACTTGGATCAGCCAGTCCATTTGTTAAGTGTAGATTACACTTGTTTTATCCTCAGGAGGAGAAAAAGAATAAAGGGTGAGGGAGCGATGGAGAAAATTACATCAGACAGCAAGACACATTTATTTCTTCACTCTCATCTTTCTGCCCAGTAAGGCTGTTTGGGTGGTGCTTACCCCTCCACTGTCTACAAAAGAGCCAGTTCATTAGACCCATATGCTACAATCAATTCAGCGGAGACTCCGGCTGAGCCCAAATGAGATCCGCTGTGATTTACCTTTTAAATGGGCCTCTTGTTTGTGTGAATATACTAAAAAAATGCAGCTCTGCTTGATTGGGCTCTGGTGTCCTTCAAGGTGCTACCGAAGTTACCTGAGTCAACTTGTTTATATTCTCTTTCACGCTTACTGAAAAGGGAAGTCCACACAAACCTTTTAAGACTATGAACTCGATTGACTGCCCTTTGCAATTGATTGACCAAAGGATGAAATAAACACTCCGCTCCGCAGTGCAGCAGATCACCTTGAAAGCCCCTTCTTCTCTACCTTACATGCAGGCAGCCACATTTATATGGATGATAAATTCAGCAGTAATAGAAACGTTTATTCCAGCCTTTTGTGGTCTAATGCAGACTTTCAGCCTAGTTTGGGCGGTTTTCTCCGGTGTCTGTGCTGTTATGTTAGTATACTCTTAGCTTACAATGAATTTCAACATCTACATTTAATGTTAATTTGTGAACTTTTTTTGTTTTGTTTTGGTCGTAGCTTTTGTCTCATAAATTTAGTCAGTGTGTTGTGATTTTTAAAAACAAAACAAAAAAATAGTTTAGTCAATTTCTCTTTTAAAATTATATCTGATTTTAGTTGATGAAAACAGCATTTTAGTTGATTTGCAAAATGAAACCAAATATTCACACTTTTTATAAATTGATTTTAAAATGTGAGAAATCTTGCATCATCCACGTTTAGACATGATTTAGTGCATTATGGAAAGAGAGTATTTACAATGTGACTTACAAATTCTGTTTAGCATGTAACTTAAAGTCCACTTGTGCATTCACATAGTTTTGCGCGGATACAAGTTAATATATGATACAGATCATATTTTTATGTTGTGTGTACATGTATATTTGGGCTCAAGTGTGCCATTTCAACATGATCGTTTTATTTGAAACAATATTGTTAATATTTGAAACAATATTGTTAATGTCTTTTTTTTTTCTTGTCATTTTTTTTTGCCAAAGGTTTAATTAAAATTAAAATAATTTGAAGGGATATCTAACTCAAAAATGAAAATTCTCTCAACATTTATTCACCCCATGTTGTTTTAAACCTATGACTTTCCTCAGAACAAAGGCCTGCAAAATGTGAAAAAATTTATGTTTTTTTGTTTATTTTTGTCTGCACAAAGAAAGTTGGTGGAGTGTACTGTGGAACTATACTTTTATTTTACTTTTAAGGAAATGTTGACTTCCAAAGAGGCATATGGTTAAATGCTTTAAAGTACTTCAGAGATACTGGACTGTCTCTGTCTCTGTGAATTGCTTTTGTAAACAATTAAAATTACTGTGGTACTCTCACAGCGTAGAACTGTCCCGTAGAAATATTTTTTCCTTCTTTGACGTTTGATTAAATAGTAATTAGGGGTGTTACGTTACATGTATTCGTCCTGCGAATTTTTGGTTCGTGCCTTACACCGTCTACTAACTTCACGCGATGCACGATGAAAGGTATCTTTTCCATGTTAATCAGTTTTTGCTTTTGTCCTAACCAGCGAGACGGCGACATGCATCGATTCTATTTTAGAAATGATTATGATTGATTATGAATTTGATTATATGAATTTGATTATGCAGCCTACTTATCCATTTTCTTGCGAGTGCCGTCAAGATTACTCTCTGGTCCTGTGCACTTGCCGTGAGACTCCACCCACACGCTGTTCTGATTGGCTGTGGGTTTTGATTGATTTTGATATGCCTTGATTTTGATATGCCATATGCCTCTGATTTTTATATCTACAAATGAATAGCAATTGAATTTAGGCTAATAGTTTGAGCTCTGTTGTTAACCTTTAATATTATTGAAAAGTAAGGGCTCTCTTTATAATTTACAGCATTAGCAGTGTTTTTTTATCCTTAAGAAACTTTTAATTATAATTTAATTTATTTAAAGAAAGAGACACAATTTGTTAAACCATTGTTTAAAAAGTTTTCTCCCCCCTGCTGTGACTCCATAATCGAGGTACATACCGAACCGTGGATGCAGGATAGGCAGTAACAGACATTTAGAAATATTGTTGTATGGTCCTTTGTCTCAGTGAGGTAACGGTGTATTACGCCCCATGTCTAGAGGAATAGAGAAAACTCTAAAAAGGAAGTAATAAAACTGGGTTGTGGTAATGGAATCTCAACAAAGAAACACTGCGGTCGATAATCGAAAAGAAACACAAAATTAAGCAGAAAAAAGGTGTTAAATTTATTAAGAAAAAACAAGTGAAATAAAGGGCATCTCTTCAGGGTGTACAAAGGCCAAAATAACAAACAAATATTGAAAGAAATAGGGGAGGAATTAAAAAACTTAACCTAATAGCGAAATAAAATACATTTTGCTGATCTAACTCCCTAACAAAAAAACAGAACCCAAACAAGTTTCCAAATTAATTAGCCCTACGCCCCACGATCTTAGAACATATTGTTAGACATAAGGAAACATGATCAGATGCTATTGGTATAACGTTCACTTGCACTTGACAAATTTGATCATCGGCCGGAGGAGAGATCTAGGAGCTCTCAACCCGATCGCGACCGAAACAACGAGCTCCCAGTCGAGTGCCGGCAGCGTCCCTATATTGTGCACACTTCAACTGGACAACCAATGACGATCATACACACCATCACTGGACAACCTATCAAAAATCAGACCGAACAAGAAGGAACATGGAGAAAGAGCACACAGAGCAATAGAACAAATACAAGACACGCAGGTCGTAACACGGTGAGACTTGTAGAGTCTCTCTTATCCTCAAAGTGACAGGTCTCCCTCCTGTTAGGTATTAATTAGTTCTTAATTGAAAAGGTTGATTAAAATGAAAGAAAGCTTGTTTATGAGCTTAAAGCATTCACAGCACTGCTGAGCCACTGAGAGCTAGACACGATTACTGACGACGGAAGTTTTACTCCCTGTCTCAGATTCACTCAACCGCAGCTAACTGCCATATGAGTGCTTGCAAAAATAGAATATTTAGAAATGTAATAAGAAAAAATTGTCAACTCTTTGCATGAGATAAAGCAATCCTTTCCTTTTAAGCTATTGTCTTAAAACCTCTGTACAGTTTGACAATATTTATTTCCCTTCCAACGTAATGTTTAAAGGAAATACTTTTTTTTTTAACATTTACATTTAAATTTTTGGAGAGCTGTCTTTGATGCTCAAATATTTTATTAATGTATTCATTTGCCATGCTTATTGAGGCAGCCCTCATCTCCGGAATTTTATTTTATTTATCAGTAAACAGCCTCAAGTTGTTTGGAACAGGTTGGTTTTGTCCTCTCATCTTTCCATGAATTTCAGAGTTGCACTGAGAGGTGTTTAGATATCTCTGGCTCCACTTATGTTTTATTGATATTTTCATATTTTGTTGTATTAAAAAAAAGAGAGGTTTTTTTTCTTCTTTTTTTTTCTCTATTCAGAATCCATTTTGCATTGGATGAAATGTTTTTAACTTTATTTCCTCCTCCTCATCCTCTGCCTCATCTTAAGAGAGAGCTTGGAAATGGCCTAATTTCATCTACAAACACCAGCATGACTTTGTTCACACTTGACTTGACTTCCAAAAGTTCCTTAAAACCTACAGTGAAGGGCATCTCCTTCAATAATCTGCTGCCTAAACTGATAATAAAGCACTCAAGGCCCACTCTTCTTTCTACTTGTTGCATGCTAGCCTATTTTTGACATGTCTCCAAATGGAAATGATCAATAAGATGCATTGCAGATGTCTCATGCAATCAGTTCTTTAAAGGCCGTGACACACCAAGCCGACATCAGAGAACTAACGGCGACAAAGCCAATTGTGTTGTTGTGTGTCTGGGCCAAAAAGCTGTGCTTGAACACACCACAAAGATCACAGCTTACTGTCAACTAGCACGTGCTTTCTGCACCTGCATGTAAGCAAATAACTGTCTATAGGCTACCAGCAAGTATCAACAGTCTATATTCGTCATTTAAAAGGTGAAACCAAAACTAGGACTGCAGATATACAAGCTGTAAACAAAGCAACGCTTGTCTGCCATTTTAAATATCAAAGTTCACTTTCTTTATTCCAGGCGGCTGATGGTGTTATGTAAATATTTGCATATTGGAATGCTCATGTAAGATAACGTAAGTTCTCGTGTACTCATAATCTAAACTAAATAGTCAATCTCTCACTGACGGCCCAACGCCGATTCAACCTGCTGAATCCGGCAAACTCTCGCTGACGTGTGAAACACAAAATCTAGGCCGTCAGATGTGGGCCATCACTGATGGCCCGACAATGGCGGCTGACTGATTGATACATTTTTATTTATTTATTCATTTATTTAGTTAGTTCGTTTTACATTCCTATATTACTTAAATGAACTTCCTGAGTAATTGTTGTGATTCTCAGAATAAAGCTAACTGGTTATTGTGTATAAAGTTAGTTTGCGTGCTCTTGCGTGTTACTCTGAGCAAACAGATGAAAAAACGCGTTTGTATGTGCAGTTATATGGCATGTATCTGAGAGGTTAATGTGTTTTGTGTGTGTGTGTGCAATTGTGGTCCTGTCCATGTCAGGATCAAACGAGATGACAATTGTGTGTTGTTAAAGTCCTGCTAAAGTGAGCAACCACAAGCTGTCAAGGTTTTCCTCTTGTATGTAAAATAAAAGTGTGTTGTGCTGATGTGCACTTGAAGGTTTTGCTCTTGACAGCAGTGGAGTCTTCAGCAGTGGACATTGTATTTGGACATTTTAGCTTTTATCTATAAATATAAAAAAAACCAAGCCAACCATGTCCTTTTGGCCTCAGCTCTTTTGCTTTGAAAAGCATTCATTTGCCCACTAGGTCAAGAGAAAGGAGAAAAAAAAGCTTTTACACAAATCGCGAGCATGTTAAATCAGTTTATTGAGGACTACAGTACCAGAGGTTAATGCATGCTCTGACCTCTGAAACATTATAATCTTTACCAATTATTTTCCTGTATTTAATTGCCTTCTACTATTTGAAAAAGTCCACGGTCATTCCATAGAATCTCATAGAGAACAATTTGACTAAATTGCAAGTTCATGATGTACCAGTCAATAATAAGTCTTTGCTTTTTTCCGACCAGACCTTTGCTGACCCTTGTGCAGTGTGCCGATGACCGTCCATGTTTGACCTACCGGTGTTCGGTGTTCTTCCCCTCTCAGTCCCTGAGGCCTTTGCGAATATGGGGCTATTAAACTGAATGTATAGGGTATTACACTCAGTGTTTGCGATGGAATGACAGAAGAATAGCTTTTAATGCTGTAATCCCATCATGCTGTGCCACCTGCTGTTGTACGAAGCCTTTTAGGGATCCTTCTTTAATCAACACAAAGCCATCACTTTGTTTGCCATCCTCAGATGACTTGGCTTCATGCCAGAGACCTGTGTTTTCCACCATGAACAGAGAACTGTGATTCAGATAGTTTTATAAGTAATATGCTTTTGCATTGTTTTTATCTAGGTCTCACTCACCTGCCGATGCTCTACGGGACTGCTGTTATGCTTTCACCGAAGTGAACATCAGCACTTTAATGTGCAGGGGGAGAATGTGAAGTGATTTGCTTTTGGATAGGTTCCATTTTATAGTGACACAGCACACTGGTAGTGTTGAGTCAGCTAAGTGGTTGTGACCGGGTGAAACGACGCATTAACTGGAGCTGAGAAGCAGATGCATTTAAAGGAATGTTACAGGTTCAATAGAAATCCTGTTTTTTTTTTTGTAGTTTATATAACCAAATCACATTCACTGTAATGCACTAACAATGGAAGTCTGTGGTATTCCAGAGGGTTTAAAAGCAGAACTGTATAGCTCATATCTTTTAATATATATATAATGTCTTGTTATTGTGTATTTGAACCTTTATTCCAGAGCAATGCCTCGTCTCATAGACTTCCAATGTAAGTATATTACAATGACTGTTATGAACTTTTTAAATCAAAAACATGCAGCATGACCAACGTAGTCTGATTCATGGTCAGAAGACTTTTATTAACCAAATCTTTTTAGTGAATCAGAAATATGCAGCCCAACCAGGGTAGTCCAATTCACTAATGACTCTTATGAAACGGCTCTTTTTAGCGAATCAGAAGTATACAGTGAGATCAGCATCCGATTCATGATCAAATGACTATGAACTATTGAACTATTATGAACTATTTCTTTTTCATTATTCAGAAACATACAGCATGACCAGCTTACTCCTATTCATGATTAAATAGCCTGCTCTTTTTGGTGAAACAAACTTGCGTCACAACCAGCATAGTCCAATTCATAAACAAATGACTATTATAAACTGTTTCTTTTAGTACATAGTTACTAGTAAAGAGAGGTTGTTCATATATCTCGTATTTATTGTAGTTAAAATACATGTTTTATAAAAATGTCACACATTTGTCTTTGGGGTAAGTCAAAAACATTTGCTGCTCAAATGAAGGATGTTGCAGATGCTACTATAGTGGTTCATTTGTTTTGAAGACAAAACATTCCCATAAAATATCTCAACATCTGCCCACGTTTCCTGAGGTGTTAAATGACTAGTTAGCTATTCTGTTAAGAGGGTGGCTCTTCTATTTTGACAAATTAGACCGTGTTACATGTGGGACGCCACTCCTGTGTGTTTTTAAGAAGAGAGAAAGTGCAACGCTGCATGTCTTTATGGGAAATAACCCAGTGAGTGCAGCTCCCTGGACACTTCAAAAGACGTATCACTGAGAAGCAGAGGATGTCCTCAGGGTCTTTCTGTTATCCATGCATCTCAACTGATGCTGCTTTCAGCTGACCTTTCAGCTGACCTTTCAGACGAGCACATTTTTTGTTCACTCTGTGAGCTTCTGTTTTGTGGGTTTGATTGTTTTCCTATAGAGATGTTGCTGGTTCCCCCTCTATAAGACTGTCAATCAAGCTCTAATGAGTAGTAAATTATGGAATAAAACATTTGCAACCACTTGGCTTTGATATGGCTTCATGTGCACTAATTGCAACAATTACATCTGTATTATTTTTCAAAAAGATCAGTGGGGCACTCCAGTAATTTTCATTAATCATGTACAAAGAAGAGGTAATTAAAAACCCCATTATCACCAATCATTTTGGGTGTTTATGGAGGGATCCGAATATTAATATAATTTAATTCACACAAGACATTGAATGCACAAAAGATTATTTCAAGGTCCCGCTGTTTCATAGCATGCATATCTGCTCTCTCCATGGAGTTTTGCTGTAGTCGTTTTTTGCTGTTTCACATCCTGTTATGTGTGTGCGCCTGATGGTCATGTTCATTGGTGCACGCTGGCGATAACCGCTTCTTTTGCTTTGATGGTTCCTTACTGCTGTCACCGAGATATTCGACAAGGTCACGCGAAGTGTGGAAGAGATAGAGTCATGGGGGTATCGGCAGCATGTTATCTGTTTACTCCTTATTAAAGTGACACTCACTTGCGAACCGTAATTTAACAGAATTATTCCGGTGCGGTGACCTCACATGGAGATAAATTACATCCACAATGTGCGACGCATGCTATCACTCTCCTCCATCAGCTCGTAATCATGCTCTTTCCACACATATCTGACTGCAAACAGACGTGCATCTGCCGATCTAGATTCAGATCTGGACCTAGATTACTCTGGAGCATCCGGTGAGTACAGGGCTAGATAATGACATAATTCAGGAAGCCATTGCAGAGAAGGACTGTTTCCATAGAAATAGGAAAGAGCGGTAGATTAACAGTTTGCGTGCAATACTGTTGAGCAAAAGCCTATATGATTATTCCATTCCATTCCATTATATAATAATTCAAATGTTAGTAAAAAAAAAAACTATTATTAATAATTTAGAAATTATTAGAAATCTGTTCATATTTATTAATTATATAAATTAATACTTTATTAACTGAAAAATAATTTAATAAATTACATTTTAAAATAAATGCTGCCTTTGTACATTTTAAATTAAATTAAATTAAACTCTGAAAGGGATGGACCGAATGGACCAAGCTCTAGTCAGACGCCATCTGCTTTTTTAGGCCGATTCAGCATATATAGAATCACTGTCGGTGAGGCTGTTCTGTTTAGCAAACGAGTCAGTGCACGAGAATACGAGCAGAAGTGATGAATGCAAGCAAAGAAGTCATGACGGCACAGACAGAAGGCTGTTCTTATTTTACGTAATCTTGCTTAAGCATTCCACTGTGCAAACATTTTCATAATAACATGAGAATAAAGAACATCAGCATGATTGATATTCAAAATGGTAAGCAAGTGCCTCTTTGTTTAGGGTTTGTATACACCTGCAGTCTTGGTTTTGTTGTACCTTTTTGAATGATGAATATAGACGAATATATCTGCCTAGACAGTTATCTCTTTTACACGCGGGCGAAGAACGAGTGTGCTAGTTGACAGTCGTTTAGTCCTTTCGGTGTGTTCAAGAACATATTTTTTTCCTTTGGCTTTTTTCCGTTGCGAGTTCTTTGGATTCGGTTTGGTGTGTCCCTACCTTCATTGTCAACAGTTGTTTGTGACAACATGTGTGGCACCCAATGGCTGGTCCCCATGCCGCCTGTCAGTTTGCTGCTGTCTCATTATTAATGGGTGTAGGATGCGGAGGTGCAGAGAAATGCAGCGGGCCCATCTCCTCCCCTTGCGATAGTTGCACTCTCTCACATCAGATTGAGCCATGGCCCATTACAGTCAGGGAAAACAAAAAAACACAGACACATATATAGCCAGGCTGTGTCCCTGTACCAAAGTGAAATTGACAGACTCACTGGAGTAATTGTTCCTTGCACTATTGTTTCTGGCAGGAAATGCTGTTATTGACAAATAAGGATTCAATAAGACTCGGAGATGAACACTTTGAGCTTGGTCAAAGGACTGTATTGGTCTTTTCACTGAGCCCTTTTCATTGAGATTCTCGGTCCACTCTTTCCAAGTCTATATCTTTTTCTTCTCTTTATCTCTTCAGCACTCAATCCATCTGCTGGTTGGTCTCTCCTCCTTATCTCTTTCTTTCTCTCTCTTTTTTTGGTCTCTCCCCTTTCTATGTCCTTTCTTCTTCCCCTCTGTGTGCTTTTCCTCAAGAGTTTCTTTAGACCCGCACACAGACCATTCCCCCATGTTCTTTCTAGCCAACAGCAGAAACCCAATTACAGTGAACCAGTAGATGTGGCTGTCTGCATGATTAGTGTGGTCTGGTGTAATGTTGATATCATCCCAACGGATTGAGCTGGCCAGGGTCATTAAGCAGCATATTATGTCCTGTCTTTGGTTTCCAGTGGTAAAGGTCAATGGATAGTGAAACCAGAAACTCTTTCTTGAGTGGGTTAGATTGAAGGTTCTGCCTGTTTTTGGGAAGGAAAGAAATCCAGAGAGCACTTTCGCCCCTGCTTTTCATTATTTATTGTTTGTAGCAAACTTGATCTGTTCACAATACTCAGAATGCTTGAGATTCAGCTTGTTTCAGCATATTCACACTAAATATTAGAGTGGTGTTTGTCCATGTAAACTTGCTGCCATGATGCTGTAGGGTGTTGTGGATGCCCATAGCTGTTGCCAATGCCATGTGCTTGCTAAGGTGTTCTGGGTGGTGTTTAGGCCACTGCTATGATGTTAAGTTTTTTTTTTTATCATTTTTTATATGCATGATATAATGGTACTATTTTAGGTTATTTTAGGCCGATATTACAGATTTGTTAGATATTTAATTGTGCATATGTAACTGGTTGTTGTCTGCGTTGTGCGTTTTATTGTGATTGAATAGAAAAATGACAAAAATAATCACATGGTTAAGTAAAATAACATTATACACATGAATTGGAGTGAAAATATAGAAATAAAAGCAATTATTACAATAAACATAAATAAGATTATCAGGAAGTCAAAAGAAACCTACCTCTCCCATGAGATCACAATGCAAAATGGAAGAGGAGCAGACAGAACAGGAAGTTATGTTGGCTCGTGACATCACAACAATTAAAGTGGTAAGCACTCATTTTGATCAGGCAGCCACATCAGATATATGAATGAACAATTTTGTGTGAATTCTACTTATACAATATTATATACAATATACATGTATTTTATTATATTAATTAATAAATGTATTATATTTTTTTAATATATAAAATGTCTATTAAACGTTTCAGTTCAAGCCTGTTACATTTACCTTTGCCAACATCTCATGCTCACGTGAAGGTAATCCTTAAAAAAAAAAAACTGTTAAATATACTCTTTGGCAATTCACATAATACTTATACATTTATTTAAATTCACTTGTATTTAGATTGATTTATTTTAGTTTTGTAGTCGTTTTTTCAGTTATTAACACAAAATAGTATAGAATAAAAATGTTGGCCATTTATTTGTTATCAGTCATAAGATGTAAAACAAACAAACCTGCCAGAATAAAAAAAAAAAAAAAAAAAAATGTTGCATCCGGAATGAGTAATATACCAAAGTATATTACTTTTTGTTATGGATTTGCACAAATCATTCTACATACTTTGCAGAATAGAAAGTTACACATATATTTTACTTTTCCAACCCAAGGATATTCTGAATATATAAAGATAGTCATAGTCGCACAGTCGTCATTTGGTTCCTCTCATATTGAGACAGAGATCGGCTCTGCCTGTGGTTTAGTGAATTTGAGGTAGCTGTCTGCAGCAGGTCTGGAAAGAGCCAGGGGCAAGTACAGTTACTAGTAGGCAGTAATGAGGGAAGTAATAACCTCTCTCGCACACACACCCCATTACTTCTATCAGGCAGGTATAAGCACACCAGTCATATCTGGTCTCTCGGTTTCCCTCATCTGAACTATAGAGGAAGATGAACTGAGTGATCTTTAGTTGGATCCAGATCAAGACAAATTCAAGCATGAGGACCTGCCTGAGAAGAAAGCGGAATCGCTTCAACCTGAGTGTCTCAGATGTGTTTGGGAAAAAAAAAAGAGTCTGGAGAGAAAGAGAGCGAAACAATGGACTGATTTCGCATCAGTTTAGTGAGTTAGTGAGCTAGATCTCACTTCTTTTAAAAAGGCATGCAAGCATTCTGCAGCATAGCGCTTCTTATTGAACATCTTATTCACACAAATGATGGTACCAGAATACACAAGGTCAGTGCAGATTCACAGCTGCCAGTCAACATCAAGGTCACTTTTATTGCAACAACCCGTCATGTCGTTCTAAACCACCGCCCACGTTTAACCAACTGCTTTAAAAACCTAATACTAACACCTGCTGATCGCAGCTGAGTAAATCACTGCGCTGTCTGCCATGTTTACACGTTCTGCAGACTCGACACTTACATTGTCTCCCTATCGCAACCCCCTACTTGCCTATAGTAATAGCTCATTTATTTTCCTGTTGCTATATAAACCAGCGCTGCTGCCCATGTCGAAGTTTCTTCACTGCGCCTCAACAGAGCAGAAATGGGACTCTTCACATAGATGCCCTGTTTATTCCTCCAAGACTGCCTATTAGTGCAGCTTGCCTGCTGAGGAAGCCACATCCTGGGACGACGACATTAAAGCGCATTCGTACCAGGGAAGAAACCGCTAATACTCGCTCCATACTACCCTGCATACTTCTCTGTCTGCATTAATTCATCCCTCCGTCTACACGGGTGACTTTGACAGCCCTCTTCTTTTTCCTCTGCCTTGTTTGGCAGGTTGTTGTTTTCAGAACATACAGATGGAAAACATCAGCTTCAAAAGAAAAAGAAACACATGGATGACTTAGATAAGAGAACACAATGTGAAAAAAATAAAAATAAAATAAACCTAAGTAAAATGACAAGAATAAGAATGATGTGCTATATAAAAAAGTGGAAAGCAGAAGTGTGGCACACTTTCAATTCTTTTGCCCAAGGGGTGCAGTGCAGGTAACAGATTGACAATCTTCACTCTGTCTGTCTAACACATGAGAGTAAAGAAAGTAGTCACAAAAAAACACGAGCTTGGCAGCTTGCACAGAAATAGATTTTTGTATGCACGGACATCATAAATAAATCCACCTAGGCCTGGTTATATATGGGATGGCAAGACTTCCCATCTGCCACTAAATTGATTTGTTTTTAGTATTCGATCTGTTACCTGTTCATAATGTTTTATTTTATACACCTGTGTTTGTTTAAAGGCTATTTTCTGTGTAAAGCAAACAGTTTAATCACAAAAAAAAAAAAAAAAGTGGGTAGAGCATGTATTACTGCAGTGAATGAGAGAGTTTGTTTACCTGTCAATACAGCAACATACATGATGAGTGGATCAAATAGACCTTATGTAGCCCCGCCCCTTTTCAGCGCTGCGCTCATTGTCTTTTGCCTTCCGGTCTGTATTATCACAGCGATTCTGCATGTTTATTAATGAACGGCTCGTTTTAAAATATTCCCGGTCGACTGACATTTGTTAAGTCATCTGCTTTAAACATTACAGTCCTCAAGATAACTTTCGTTAACTTTACATTAAGTAAATCCACTTCAAAAGCTATTTACTCCTGGACAGCAATGCCATAGAAATATACAGAGCGACCGCAAAGTTAAAAGACAATATTCTAAAGATGGCGGCGCCCTAGTTTCTCTGGTGCATAAGGTCTATACGAGAATAACCTTTTTGGTAAGAATAACCAGTCATTCTCTTCTCATAATAATTTTGAGTAATGTCAACTACATAATAAATATAATAATTATCAAAATTATTTTTTAATTAATTTTATAATTATTTGCTTTCATTTTATTTTTAACTTAATGTTTTTGTTTTAATGTTACCCAATTACTTTAGTTTCATTTACATATTGATTCAGGTTATTGTAATGTGAATAGCAATTAAAGAGGTCACAGTACTATAAGGAATGCTTTGGATATTTAGGAACAGATGTGTTCACTTACACTAATAATATCACTTGTAATCATTTTCAAATTAGGCTTTTCTTCTGTGCTTAATGTTTGATTGGATTCTGATTCACAGCGTCTGCAGTTTTAAATCTCTTAATCAAAATATAATCAAAAAATGCCTTGCAGTGTCACAATTCATTTAGCCTATCTGCAAATTATATCCACTGGTCCATTTTTACCATGTTATGAGCACATTTCACAAATGCAGTTAATTCCAGTTAATTATTATGGGACGTTTTATAAGGCTAGTTTATAGTATTATTCTAAAAGAACTGTGTATGAACTTATATAAAGTGAACCATATTTAGTTCCCCAACGTGACCGACAGCTGTATTCTGCTGCAAATGTGTGAACGTAGTCATTGAACGCCTGAAGCTCAACAAAAGGTTTCTCTCTATATCAGCTCCAAAATATAATTATTTTTAAGCACTTTTATGCTGTTGTTTTTATTTTGTGTGTGGGAGCTTTTCCCATTACTCTGTCTACTGTAGAATTAGCATGAGGCAGCTCCTGCTGACTATTCTAGCTGGTAGCTCTGTGTCAGTCAGTGCTGTGGGTGGGCAGTCTGCTGATTTAGGGAGGAAGTGAGTCTGCAGTTATGGATTGTTAGTAATCATTCTCACCTGCTGGAGACTGGGATACAGCTGGCAGCACAGGGGTACAGCCTCAACCACAAATCAGGTGTTGGTAACTACTTCCTCCTCCTACTATTTTCTGCCTGTTGTCAGATGATGGGAATGGACTCACTTGAAACTTCTTCAGAAAAATTCCTATGCTTTTGCTCATTTACTGTCAGTATAAATATGACATTTTTTCTCTTTTATAAGTCAAAGATTGCTTGTAGAAGCAGAGAGATCGTTCGTTCTTAGTAAGCTCATGAACTCCAGTGATCGAGTCTAATACAGATGTTGTAATTAACGAGTGACAGGCCTAACAGGGTGTAAAGCGCAGCGGTGCAGTGGCTGATCCCTTAATGTGTCTCGTTCCCACAGGGTGGACTGAGGAACAGCAAGCATGAGTCTACGCTATCGTCACAAGAGTACGTGCATGAGCTGCGCTCGGGCATCTCCGAAGACAAACTGCTCATCTGCCTGGAGTCCCTGCGTGTGTCCTTGACCAGCAACCCAGTCAGGTCAGTCAGCCATTCCTCCCACACTAACATTCCAGTCTCTCCTTCCTCATCCCGATTCTGATGAGGAACCTGACACATCAACACTAATTTTAGCCTCCTCCGACCACTCTCTCACTGTGAAATGAAAAGTTAAACCTAATTTTCCTGTCTGCATGTAGCAATCTTGGAGGATTTCTTTGAGGATGCTAATTGGAAATCTGTCAATGAGTCTTTTAACCTTCGGTTCGTATGGATCCCCAATTCTGGTTAAATGAGCATAGCCGATAGCATAGCCGGCTAAATGAGTGTATCCACCAGTCACTTTGAGCCTGGCCTTGTCATCTCCTCCTCTCTGTCTATTAAGCTCTAATAGATAGGAAATCCTTTTTTTAACACTTCAGACAGCCAGCCATTCTCTGAAACGTTAATAAGCACACCAACCACCACTACAAGACCAGACGCCTTTGCTTTCAAGTCCCTCCACCAAAGTGCGTATTTTGACATTGCCTGCGTGTTTTTAATCTGCTCTGATCATGCCTAATGTCGTTCTTAAAATAATTTTTGTTTCTCTCAGCCTCCCATTATCTATTTCTGTGAAGCTTTTATTTAATTTAATTTTATAAAAAAAAAAAAAAAAAAAATTGATTAGCCTCTCTCATTCACTCATCATAAGGCCCGTCTCGGTTCCCCCAGCCTACTTTCCCACAAAGTCTCACCTCCCCTCTCGTGGATGGGATTTTCAAATTTAATTTGGTCCCAGTAGCGCAGAGGAACACTATGTGACAGCAGACTCTCTCAATTATTTACCAGAGCACTGTCTGAGAGATGGCTCTTAATGTGAATCAATGAGTGCAGCATATAAAGTGGTCATCACACAATTGGCAGGCAGACGATCTCTTTAGGTCCACTGTTGCGCAGTGGGAGAAGGACTCGAGTGGAACCGCCATTTGATCCGATGGCATTACCCACCGCGGCTCTTCTCAACAGATGGGTTTTGCACTGGAAAGCAATTAATAGACGCCCCTGGCCCTCTCCCCAGGTGGCGGTACAGTGCAGTGAGTCAAAGGAACACAAACACTGGAATGGTTTTGCTATTGTTTTCCTGTCACAGAACACATAATCTAGAATGTGAGTTGTAGAACACAGTGCCTCAAGCTAATCTCTTGTTATTGCCCTAATTAAATGAAGGGATGGCAGCTCGTTCTGTTGTCTTTATCAGATCATCACAGTGCGGCACCGGGGCCCGTGCATCCAATTATTTACTCCGCCGTTAGTCATTAATCATGGGAAACGGATACAGAGCGTTGTTCTTCGAGAAGCCCACACTTCGTCCCCCCCATGAGGACAGGTTGTTTGTAAAGATCAGACTTGCTGGCTGAAGACGAGTGGCGTCAGCACATCCTCTTTGTAAAAGGGCAGTTTGCGCTGAGGGCCACCGAGGCCAGAACCACCCTCCGGGCATTTGCAAATGCCTGAACTTGTGAGTTCCCAGTCAGAAAGGGGCACAGAGTGGTGTCTCACCCACCCACTGAAGGTCAGGTCTTGCTCAGAGTGAAGCACCCTGGGGTGACGCGCTGCATGAAGATGCTCACCTTACTGATGTCGTTCTCCTTTTACCTCAGTCAATCCATTATTTTTTTTTTTTTAGCTACACTGATTGAATACTCAAGCTTCTCACCGGCTTGCTTGTGTTATAGTTATTATGAGTCGAGCTAATTATTTTGGATCACAAATACAATATCCACCCGTGTGATGAATACAGCATGGTAATGTAACCTTTACAGTTTTCTGGGTTTACGTAGACAGGACAGGAACATAATGCACCGTTGTTTGTATAAGTGGACAGTTTCGTGGGCAGTTTTAGTATTCGATTTGCAAGAGACATCTAAAGAAGATTTTAGGTAGTGTGTTACAAACTGTAAAAGTATTTTCTTTGGATGAAGAAATCAAAGAATGGTTAGACTTGTTTCATCCCACACAGATGAGAGAAAGTTTAGGTGTCTGCTTGAAGTTTAATTCCTTTGAGACCAAACTAATTTCTTCCGAAACCACTGGTCTTTTTTTTCCCCTTCGAACTGGACTATGTGGAAGTTTGAAATGTTTGGACATAAAGCCAAAGTACGTACTGAATGAGAAATTAATGGGATGAAAATGACCCCAAGTTCCTTCACTTTGCCATGGTGCAATTACTCATGAGTCAAATTTCTGTCCTTTGCAAGAAATATGTTTGCAAGAAATATGCAAGAGTGTGAATTCCTTTTAAGTCATGATTCCTGGAGCATGTTCTGTTCTATAATAATCAAACAGTGCACTCAGGGTGCAGAAACTGGGCTGATAACGGTTTACTCATGGATGTAAAAGGGTAGGCTTTTCACACGTTTATTTAAATGAGTTTTACATGTAATGGAATATTAATAATTCCAGTCTGTTGCTTTGAAATTGTATTGAATAGCTGTTATCTCTCAAAATTCTTTGACCTTTCTATCTTTGACTAGTCTATCACCAGACCAAGCTCAATCTTTTAAGATTGAACATTGGTCTGGGGAGTCTGCTCTGTATTTTCTACTGCACAAGAGGCGTGATCAACTGGCATAGTTCAAATGACTCTGTATGCAATTGGATAGTCCTTCAACCAATTAGACCAACGATCCGGGTGACGTACTTTGCAGAGTGACACAAAAACTCCAGACAGGAAACGTGTCAACAAACGTGTTGGTTTGGAGCATTGATCAGCGGTTTGCAGAAACAGCAATGGCATCGAGCGATTTTTGCAGGTTGTGAAAAAAAAACCCATGAAAGTGAGTGGTATTTACACCCACTCGAGCGATTTGTTTGCTAAACTAAAGATGCCATTGAGCATCGTCGAGAGGTTAAAAGGAATTGGATTGACGGTGGTGCGAGAGACATCATCGTGTTAAACCCGCCAATAGCACGCCAGGTGGATGAGCCAGTTTGTGATTGGTTCCCGCAGATTTGTAATGGAAGCAGGATAGAAAAAATGTACAGGTTTTTCAGCCTGAGCTGCAGGGCGAAATCAAATCGCCGGCAGATCGGGCTGGGTTTACCCAGTCTAATCATTGACTATTAGAACTTAAATAAACAGTCTGGGTTCAATACAAGTTTTTCAATACAAGTTCAATACAAACATTTTTGGCATACAGTTATTTAAACATTTTCTTAAAAAAAAAAAATTGGGTTACAGTGAGGCACTTAAAATGGAAATGAATGGGACCAAATTTGTTTTAATTAATTTGATATTAATTTTTGATATGTTTTAGCTTACCTCAAGGGCATCCAAGATGTAGGTGTCTTTGTTTCCGAAGTAGTTTAAATTTTGATATTTTTAGGTCAAACCATTCTTGTCTGTCAGTCATATAATGCAGGTCGATGGTCACTGCCTCAAAACACAAGCACAGAGTCCAAATTAAAACAATTCCC